>JBAIZL010000002.1:45068511-45316011 GCA_036971475.1 Prosapia bicincta
AAAAAATATGTGAAACAAACGTCCAGAGGTAACGATGAAATAATTGGGTCGCGGGGGGTCTGTAATGTAATTAGAGGGTTTAAGGTGAAGATTAAACTCTAATTTAACAAAGAATGTTTTAAAAAGGTGGAATTTTAGCCTAGAGTTTTTTCTAAATATAAAAACAACTTTGCACAAATTCCCATTGTACACGAATATTAGGCACTCAGTAGATAATCTTGTATTTACGACTGTCAATAACACACATTATTGTATGTGCATAGTAGGGGGAACATAAGTGCACACATATAGACATATGTGGCTAAATCTATTGGCTATTTTACCAAAACATAAAATTACGATATTTTTAACACTAAGAGAAATTCAAATGTGAAAGAAGCATAAATTGATAAAGGTATGGCACCGTTGTAGTGTTTTTAGCTGAGCCTATTAAAAATGTTCAATACCAACTGTTTTCAACTTTAAAAAAATACATATTCTTATTTACATTATATCTTTACATACATTTGTATTAGTTATAGTTTTCATATTTATAAATTATTTATAAAAATGTATAGTCTATTTTACTAAAGGTTAAAATTACTATTTGTTTCTAAAAAAAAGAGTTCTAGTGTAAAAAAGCACAAATTGATAAATTAATTAATTTTATCCAGCTGCTAATGTAAATTTGAGAAATTAACATAACATTTGAAAGATAAAATTATCTGTTGCGTAATATCATATTATTGCCGTATATCTTATTAAAATATACGATATTTCTAAACATGTTTGACATTAGATTTGGAAATGATTCAAACATAACCTCCAAATAACTTTTAGGCGAAGAAAAAACCAGCGTTTAGAAAATCTATTTTATTAACGGTATGTTTTCTTTCGGAACAATTTTATCACCTTCATGAATACCGAATTCATGAGAAAAATGCTTTTTCTACTTTCAAAGAATTATCAGATGGGCCTAAAGACGATTTCACTTCAGAAAATTAAGTGACAACGTGAGTTTAGTAAAGAAGCTCCTATTTACTCAAGGATTCGGTAGTTACCTCAAAGCACTAACATAATACTTACACATAGCCTGTGAGTATAGTTACTAGATGTTTAAATACTAAGTTTAAAAAAGGCATAAATCGATAAATATCAATCATTTTAACTTAGTGCTAATCTACAATGCAGAGGGTAATATAACTTAGGAGTGATAAAAACGGTTGTTTTATAAGTTATGTCATAAATCAATCAAATATACGATATTTAAAAATATAGATTATTCCATTTGAAAGTGATTAAACATAACCTCAAAATAAACTCAAGTGAAGTTGTACACAACCGTTAGAGTTTCCCCCATTCAGTCATTTCCCTTTACATTAGAACTTACTACTAATATATCATACTCACTAGCGATAAAAACAGCTTTTGTCTATAAATCAATCAAATATACTAAATTTCAGAATATATAGATAATTCCATTTGAAAATTATTAAACATAACCTCAAAATAACCTCCAAGTAAAGCTGAAAACAGCTTTTAGCATTAAGATACCACAATGTTTGGAATTGTTTTGGAATTCTTTGGTACAGTTCATTCATCTTTCTTTACACCTGATACACTTGAAACGGTGGCAACAGTATAATAAAAAAGTTCGAAGATACAACCAAAGATTAGATATTTTGCTGTTAAACATGGATATAGACCTCTATTCGTGCTCCGACTGTCCCTAGCAATAGTAAACCATCACTAACACCCTAGCTATGTACCGTATCTCTACATAATGTCTCTGCTTTTACCCGAACTAGAGGCATATATAGTGGAATAGCTATAGCGACAGCTATAAATTAAGTAATAACCAGATATTTGAGAGTTGAGTGTCACACAACATGTAACTACATCCGTACTTTGTTACTGCCAGAGTGATTAATAGTTCGATGCTTTGTGTTATTAGCTACTCAAGTGGTCATTGTGGATGAGTCCATTAATGACGCTATTGTAAGGAAGCATTTCGCGTGATTAATCCGGATTGATGATATTGCATCTCTCACGTAAATAACTAACCTAAAAAATAGCTGACAGTTTACATAACTGCATACACTAGTTTAATGACATATTTATAATGTAAATTTGTCGTAAATATTTCCACACGCAGAGAAGAAACACATTGAAAAAAAAAGTTGTAGGCCTGCCTAATTCTCTACCAAAGAGTACTTCGTATTTCTCTTTTAAAACAATTAATATCTACTTGAAGCTGGTCCGAGTAATTTACATAGTTAAATAATTTATTGAAGCTTATTGCCTCACATTTTTAGAACCGTTAGGGTAAAAATGCCGTATCTGGTCATGAGTTATCCGAGGTAAGTAATTTGGGTCCGCTGCCCTTCAAACTCCAAAACCGTCATCCTAAGTAGCCATTCCTGCAAATTGTCCTTTTTATAGGCAGAAGGGATTCTAGATATTCGGTGCTACCGGCGATCAAATTTGGGACTTTACCTTATCAAAAAATCTTCATTAATGTAACTCGTTTAGAAGTAAAAACCTACTTCTGCAGGACCACTTTACGTAATTTAAATTAATTAATTTTTACTAAGTTCTTTTATAACATTAAAACGTTTTTTACGCATTCGACGTAGGAAAACGTTATTACAAATATAAAAATATATTAATGAAATATATTTGATGTTTCGATAGTAAATGATATCTATTTCAATAAAGTAAATCTTGATGATACTTGAGAAGAAAAATATTATTGGGTTCGCAATAGATTGGCTTACGGTTTCACCTTCTGGAATGAAAACGGATAGTAAAGAGAAGGTGGGAATTATATAGTACTAGAAAGAAAATATAATTTTACTGGGAGTAAAGGGAAATGTAACATCGTGTGGGCAACTACAGTGTATTATATGTTGCGTTATATATTTATTGCTTTCTGTCATTAGATATATTCTTTCACCATAGAATGTAATTCAATGCGATTATTTCTACTTTTCAATCTTTCTTATATTCCTGTTTTATTTCCGTTTTTTCATTGTTTATGTCTTTAATTTCTAAATATATATTCTTTTCGCAATCTTGTATTTTCTCGTTGTTCGTACGTTCAATATATTTCTTTATTCTCATAGTAATAATATTACATTTTACTTGAAGATTAAACAAAAGAGCTGTTGGAAGTTTAGTGGCAAAGCCAGAGGTAAAACGAAAGTTGCTTTATTCTACTGTATAAAGTTAAAAAACAAACTGACGTCTAAACAGCTCCGTATTTACAGTTTCGCTACATTTTTGCGACACAACGCACAACCTTCAATTTAAACTTGTTCGAAGCGTTTGTGACAAGTTGCACGGCACCAGTCTCGTGTCAATTCAAATTTTAATTCTTTAAATTGAATAATGGAGACTTTAACACAAACAAACAAAAAAAGTGTGCGTCTTTAAATTTGCATGTCTCTGTCAAGTTTCTATTACATTTTCCAACAACTCTAAATAGAATTATAATGTACGGATTTTTATTCTGGCTTTAGGTACATAAAAGTTGAGGTTATACATGACGTTATAGCTTAGTAGCAGAGTGAACGCAATCTGTACATGACCTTGCCATATGAGACCATGTTCTCCTGTATCCTCTACTGGGGAAGGGGGGTTTATGCCTACCTAAATGCTACCTACATCAATAATCTTCCTATGTGGAGGAACCCATATGATAAAAGCTGGAATGTTATTGATATAATTTTTGGTAAATACTATCAAGTGTTTCTATAGATACGCTGAGCATTGTTTGGTTTTACTGTCCTAATTGTTGATTGATGATTAATTAATTTATTTTACTACATTTTGCTTTGAATGTTGTATATAGAGAACGTTTAGGTGCCTACAGCTCCCACTTTTGATTTATATAATATCCAGACTCGGTAACTAATCACCGTTCCGGTCTATCATTTCAATCGGCAAACACAAGACATCTTTCTGACAATAGCGCCGACGACAGAAATAAATTGCGTTTATCCAGTACCTCCTAAATAATAAGACCAGAGCTGTCTGTTCGTGACGTCACAAGGCGAAGCTGACTTCATGGAGTAAACATCTAGCCTTTACCCGTACCCGAGCAGTACATTTGTTACAAAAATATTAAGAAGTGCTTAGTTTTTTATTTACAACTTACCACAG
Organism: Prosapia bicincta; assembly: GCA_036971475.1. Classification (NCBI taxonomy): domain Eukaryota; kingdom Metazoa; phylum Arthropoda; class Insecta; order Hemiptera; family Cercopidae; genus Prosapia; species Prosapia bicincta. The sequence goes on from JBAIZL010000002.1 coordinate 45,072,655, forward strand.
TTTATTTTTACTATTTCAAATATAATAATTTAATGTCTTATCATTTGAAAAACGAAAATTTGCTTTCAACAACTCGTTAACCGATATTCACTTATTGAATTTCTATTACAATCAACTATTACAAGTAATGATACAAATGCTCACCCATATGACTACAAAGTATACATCAAAATAACGTACTTACCACTTCAAAATGCAAATCTTGAAGAATAAGATCTAGAAGAGATGATGTTTAGATCCTTTAGGGAAGAATTCATAACATAAACGTTATTAGCGAAGATTAATTTTCACCAAACATTGCCACATTGTTCACTCACACAAACGGGGATAGTAACAAGAGTGTAAAGTTAGTTTAGTAGACATTATATTTTATTTGAATTATATTGGGTTTTATATCCTATAATTAAAAATGAAAAAAATAAAAATTAAAGCTGTAACTGGAGAATAGTTCTGACCTTCTACTGATCCATATAGTAATTTTACTGTAATAGTAATAGTAGCCTAATGTAGATATAAGTGATAGATAACCTGTTAGTAGCGATATATACTCTATAACTTTATAATGAAAATATTTGGCAGGCAAAAACCCAATAAAACACATTGTGAATAGCATTAGTAGTTAAAGACTATAAGAAAATGAAAATTGTAAAAAGGGTAATACTAAATCCCACTGTTGTAGGTTTCTATTTAAAAACATTTTCAGTTCCTTTCTATCATTTCTACTAGAGCAGTAACTTTTCAAAAGTGTGTTAGTAGTCCACTTTATTATCAGTGGACTGATGTACCTATCACTGTGATCCAAACAGCCATCAAACTCTGTTAGGTGTCCTTCTTAAGCTACAAAAACAAAATTTAAAAAAAATGATCTTTTGTTATGGTTATTAATAAATTCTTCTTCATAATTTATTACAATAATTTATTGAACAAAATGTTCTCAAACATTACAAAGCATGAAATGATGCACATTTTAGTTCACCTGTTTGGAAATCAGGAAAATTGAAACATTGATGATTTTTTGTATTCGACCCGTTATTTCCGATGCACTTGGGTAAGTGTACGGAGGCAAACAAATAAAACAGAGGCCAACAAGAGTTGACTGGATGAGGATTTTCTTTTAAAAAAGATATAATTTCTATAGTATTTTCAATCTCACCAATCTTATTACACACAAGTGGCGTTTTCTTCTTGCACACATCAATAGATATCTCTTTACCATACAAAGGTTGCTATTTTGTAAATTACTGCAAATAACAAATAAAAATTGTGATGGAAATCAGTTTTAAAATAATAAAAATATAAACCTTTGCAAGTATTCTTGATATAATTGACTACATTTAACGTGTCAGAAAGATATGCGCGGTTGTCACTGTGCGCCATATTCACGACGCCACTTTAGCGGTTATTCCTAATCTCTGACCTTAAAGCGATTTTTAACGGTTAACGAAAAATGCGTAGCTTTTAACAGATAATTGTTTCAGATGTTGCTGTTTCAAAAAATGTATAGCAATTTCATAATAATTAAATCCTCGATTTTAATGATTTCTCACGGCCTCTTGTACATTGTGAGCTCCTTTAGTGCCCTACTGGGAGGAGTTTCGGGAGGATTGGAAATATTGCGTTTGCAGATCAATCAGCGTTCGTTTCTACCTCCGACCTTGTAATGATTTCTCACGGCCTCTTGTACATTGTGAGCTCCTTTAGTGCCCTACTGGGAGGAGTTTCGGGAGGATTGGAAATATTGCGTTTGCAGATCAATCAGCGTTCGTTTCTACCTCCTACCTTATAATGATTTCTCACGGCCTCTTGTACATTGTGAGCTCCTTTAGTGCCCTACTGGGAGGAGTTTCGGGAGGATTGGAAATATTGCGTTTGCAGATCAATCAGCGTTCGTTTCTACCTCCGACCTTGTAATGATTTCTCACGGCCTCTTGTACATTGTGAGCTCCTTTAGTGCCCTACTGGGAGGAGTTTCGGGAGGATTGGAAATATTGCGTTTGCAGATCAATCAGCGTTCGTTTCTACCTCCGACCTTGTAATGATTTCTCACGGCCTCTTGTACATTGTGAGCTCCTTTAGTGCCCTACTGGGAGGAGTTTCGGGAGGATTGGAAATATTGCGTTTGCAGATCAATCAGCGTTCGTTTCTACCTCCTACCTTATAATGATTTCTCACGGCCTCTTGTACATTGTGAGCTCCTTTAGTGCCCTACTGGGAGGAGTTTTGGGAGGATTGGAAATATTGCGTTTGCAGATCAATCAGCGTTCGTTTCTACCTCCGACCTTGTAATGGTTCAGACTAGATTACCCCCGAGGGAAATGTGTATGACTCGACAATAAATGTGTATGAAATAAGATTTCCAGAAATAGTCTTTATAAATGGTTTTAGGTTAAACTCCAACAGATGTTTTAACTGCGTAAAACATAAAATGAACGGTTCAATATAAATACCAATAACATATACTTAGAACGCAATAGTTCACTGTGCGTGGGATAATCTTAGAGTTCATGACATCTTCAAATTGTTATTTAAACTTCACAGGCATGTTTAACTATAGATAATGCTGAGGTAATTCAAAAAGATTGAGACCAAAGTACCATTTATACCAGTGACGTAAATAGAGGAGGCGGGGGGACCTGGGCTATTCCCGAAACTTTTGATTTATGAAATAAGTAATTTGTATGAGACATTTTAAAAACAATACTATAAGGTACCTAATAATAAAATAAAAAATTTTATTACTGATATTGATATAAGATATAGATTATTATATTTTTACAAAAACTAATAAACGTCCATAAAAAGTATTTACTGATTATATTGTTTACATTAATTTACATCTTAAAATCGTGTGTCTAATAAAATATACTTTTTATTTATTACACCTATACCTGGAGTTTTGCAATGTTACACATAGAACTATTTCATAGAAAATCAAATAGAAATGAAAATTTTTGGTAGAAAATTAGAGTTGCCTCTCCCAAAACCAATTGTATACTGTAAGGATTTATAAAAGTAAGAAATACAACTGCTATTCCTCACTAAGTAAATTATTCTATACATTTTAAAAAATATAAATACTCTTTTAATAGTTTTCAAAACATCTTATTTATACTAAACGGCCATGTGTAACTACAGGGGTTTGAAAGATATTGAGAGAAAAGTACAGGTAATACTAGTGGTGTATATACAGAGGGCCCAGATCCCCTCGGCCCTTTCTGAAATATTTGATTTATGAAAAAGTTTATTTTTATTACCTATTTTAAAAACAATGCTAATAAAACTATATCCAAAACTATAAGGCACGTAATTAAATAATGTAGAATGTTAGTACTGACAATAATATAAGATAAAGTTTGTAATTATACAAATTATTATTTGTTTACAAAAAACTAATGTATTTCCATAAAAAGGTTATTAGTTTTTTATTGTTGATATTAATTCTTGTCTCAAAATCGTGTGTCTGATAAAATATACTTTTCATTTAGCACGCCTATACATGGAGTTTTGCAATGTTACACATAAAACTATTTCATTGAAAATCAAATTAAAATGAAAATTTTTGTTAGAAAATTAGAGTTGCCTCTCCCAAATCCAATTGTATACGGCAATGGTTTATAAAAGTAAAAAATACAACTGCTATTCCTCACTAAGTAAATTAATCTATACATTCTAAAATAAATAAATACTCTTGTAATAGTGTCACCGATATCTGTTACAACTTTTTAAATACAACACCATTTACGTGAAAGAGTTTCTAATATAACTCCCCCTTAGAGCACTTCCGAGCTGCAATGTGAACCCGTAAAGTTAAACGTGTCGCCAACCTTCCATACAAAGGCATATTCATTTATAGCAAAGCACGTAGAGTTACCGTCAGCTGTGACAATTTGCATAATCTTCCGTGAGAGATATACAGAGTTTGCATCCACCTGGTACTGAGCGCCTGGCAAAACCCCGGCAGATATATTTGCAGTGGTTTGTTCTTCAGGGCTTCACATTTAACGTGGAAATCGATGTATTATCTTCATATAACACTCCTTACCAAGTTATTTGACCCTATACCATTTGTTATTGGTATGTGTTTGATAATGGGTGTACAATAATACAAAACATCTTTCTAATTAGCAAACACTCAAGGTCATACTCACACGCTCGTATATAAACACACGCGTGGGCGTTATATGTTTATATGTGTTTAATAGATACGTCTTTAATAATACGTTTTAATACATATGTTTAATCCCTTTATGAATACCAAATGGGTTTATCTAAACATGCAGTTGCAGAAATAAAGTCTCCAAGAAGTCTTCTTCATTTCTAGAATGATTTCGCTAAACTTTCTCAGGCATACCAACTGTAACATCTGTCAGTCCTTAAACAATAAGTTTAAGGTCAGTGCTGCCCTCTAGCGTTAGTTCCCGTAAATAAGAGATTAGAGTAAAGTAAGTTCCGTAAATAATTCACTTAACCTTAAAATCTTCCCACACTCTGACTTCCATTTGCAAAGTGTTTCTAAGTCTTAGTGAGAAAAAGAGATACAATTTTAAAGTTTTACTCCTGATGTGACAGAAACCTTGCTCTTACAGTTAGAACCATTGATTCCTTCACTCCGAGGTAAAGTAACTCAATTATTTATCGCGATTTTACAGATATAAATGTATAACTTGAAAATACTGTAACTTTGTGTGACGTAATTGGGCCTTATTAAGGCAGCTTTACATTTATTTGCAAATTATATTTGTCTAAGTTTTCTTTGTTGTTAAAATTTCGTTCAATGTTTGCTATAAATTATCTCACCAAAAATCATGAATCAATTGAATTCAGTAAAACACTAACTAACCATAATGCGTCTACATTCCTTGTTACTTTTTAGGGAAATTTCTCTCTAAACGTTCTTTGTAAGTAGGTTCCCGAAATTTCTTGGTACAAATAAAGATTCTTTGCTTTTTTTACCCTGAACTAATAACTTTTGCACTTCAAAGTTCACATGATTCGATTCCATCATTACATTTTGTTTTTTCACAAAACCTTATAAAAGGCTGATGCCTGAAACCTATGGTGGTTACATATCATAAAAGAGTTTTATTTTTTAGGCAAAGAAATCGTAATCATCAAAATTTAAATGTCTGTTATAGGGAAAATAGATAGATACTCCTTAATTCTTTGTGATTTATTCTGTTAAAGGAAATGTATTGGCATTTATAAATTTTATTTTTACTTATTGAAGATACTGGATCTCAAAACAAACAAAATCTCAATTCCTTCTTGTCTGTGAATGTCAACAAACTCGTAGTGGAGCAAAGCCGTTTTTAAGCGAACACTCCCGAGGTTGCACGCCGTTTGCAACCTGAGGAGCCCTACGGCGTTGCCTCGCTGTTTTAGTCTGCCTGAACCTTCTAATGCTTTTACTTCATTAGGAGTGACGTTACTGTGTGTTGTAGGTTTCGCTGCAACCAGGCCGAACAAAACTGACTGCGACTTCGCGAACGGTCAAACGATCGCTGCGATTCTGACATTATTATTATTAATAATGATTGATCATGTTACATGATGAAATAGACGCTCGTAACAATGTACATAAATCTCACATAATAAATAAATTTATTTATTTTTTTGCTATTGATCTATGATTTATCGCCTGCGCAACAATGCAACCTGTCCACGAGCCAACACTGCCTTATAACGTTCTCAATTCTATTATGGCAGCACTTTTCATTTTTCAACTACATGGAGGAATTCAACTACGATCAATTAGGGATTTTCCAGCGAATAATTAGGGAAATCCAGGAATATCTGTGTACTGATAGCAGCGTTAAGTTTAACAGATAGGGAACTTACGAATCGCTTGCATTTCAGAGGAAGTAACATCGCTAGAATATTTCTATACTCAGCACGTTAATGTAGATTATAGAGAAAAAAAATAGAATATTATAACAATAACTTTTTATTGTTACTTTTCAACAATGAAAGTAACAATGGGTATTTTTGTATCAATGCTTAAAAGAAATATCCTTGGTGTTTAGACAATAAAACAAAAGCGAAGAACTCTATTTTACAAACATACAGCGAATTCTACTTTAATCATAATATAAAACCATTAAATATTTTCTTTCGAATAATATTCGTAATAATATCAGTTACATTTGTACAATCGCCACAAGAGCAAGGATGTTTGACTTAACATGTTCTTTGCGTTCCATGCTCGAGGCACAACAACAAACCAAGCTTGACATGCTAAACAAGACATAACAAAGCCAAGTCGTATTTTGCCTTTAGCTATTTACCTTGAAAGACTTTCTATATTTAGCATCTATTTTAGTAAATAAAGTCGCGAAAATAATATATAATTTTTATTTTTATTATTAAACTGAAATTTAAATTTTTCGTTAAATCTTCAAGTTAGGATTAAAATTAATGCTTGGTTTGCATTCCGGATATATAAATGTATAGATTATTCCTGTTCAGCAGTAACATTGACCTTGCTAATAATTTAACTTGTTAGATTTAAGAGTGTGTTATACAACGCTTACTATCAATTATATTTGTTGTTGTCTTTAGATCTCCTAATTACGACATGAAACTAAGGATTAACAAGTTTTAAAAAGATATCCTGCCATGAGCAGTTTATTTTAATGTACTTTATAATGGATGAAATAATCCCTTTTTATGATAATTTTATGAACACTTTTTTATAAAAAGAATGTCATAACATATGATTTCATGAAACAGCTGAAGACTAACATGGCGGCTAGTGGTAACAGCTGTTTTCGTTTGAACGTGAACGATATTTTAAGGTTATGTTTTATTAATTTATAGGTTGTGGTACGACTTTCAACAGTTTTTTCTGTTATATAAGTAGAACTGGCCCTAGATTGGCACAGCCACCCCTAAACTCGGCCGCTACGTAACCTAGGACTATAGGGGTAGTTTTGGATGATGCTCAAGGTCATCCCGGCCGTGACCCCAGACCCGGGGGTGGTTTTGACCACGTTCAGGGGGGTGGGGGGTAGTTTTTCGGAAAAAAAAAATCGGCCGCTACGTAACCTAGGACTATAGGGGTAGTTTTGGATGACGCAGGAGGTCATTGCGCACCTGATCCCAGCCTTAGGGGGTGGTTTCAACCGCGTCTAGAGGGGTTGGGGGTAGTTTTTCGAAAAGATTTATTTCTAACCTACTAACCTAAGCTAGCCAAATTGGATCCAACCTAACCTAACCTAAGTGTAGGGGGTGACCTTAGCTACGTTCAGGACCTTCCCCGGCGGATGCTCCGGGGGTAGATTGGGGGTGGGGCGATTTTCGATAAAATTTTGGAACATGCGCCTTGTCCGATAGGGTGCGTAACCTAGGACTATAGGGGTAGTTTTGGATGATGCAGGAGGTCATCCCGGCCGCGACCCCAGACCAAGGGGTGGTTTCGACCACGTCTAGAGGGGTGGGGGGTAGTTTTTCGAAAAAAATTTTATTGTAACCTAACTCGGCCGCTACGTAACCTAGGACTATAGGGGTAGTTTTGGATGATGCAGGGGGTTGACGCCGACCCTCACCCAACCCCTAAGGGTCGTTTTGACCATGCCTAGAGGGGCGGTAAATGGAAAAAACTAATTCCAACCAGCTTACCTAAGCTAGCCAAAACGGATCTAACCTAACCTAAGTGTTGGGGGACATCTCAGCTACGTTTAGGACCATCCTCGGGGGGTTGTCATGGACGAAGGCACCCCTGAAAGACCTTGATCATAGACAAAGGTGCCCTTTTGGCTACGTCTAGATGTAGTTATTGGAAAACCCCGCTAGCCAAACTGTATCTAACCCAACATATTCCTAATAACAAGGGCGATCTTAGCTACGTTCAGGACCACCCCATGGTGTTGATCATAGACTATGGGGTGTATAATCGACTAACCAAAGCCGACCAAAATGTATCTAACCTACCCTTAGTAGATTGGGCGATGTCAGCAACAAACAGAACCATCCCTGGGGAATGTTATGGACGAAAGGAGGCTCTGAATGACCTTGAGCATGGACCATGGGGTGGCTACGTCTAGAGGTGGTTATTGGAAAAAAACCTAATCAGGCAAGCCTATAACGTAACAACCTGACCCACGGACAGCCTCAGGATCCGCCCCTGAGGTGGCTACCAACGTGGGTGATATCGTGAGATGTAATTGATTAATATATGAAATATCAAAGCTCGAATTATCCCAGGGCCCACCCTGGGAACCCAGGTAACGTGGGCCACAGGTTGATTGCTAAACAAAACAGTGGGCTATGATCCATGACTAGCTAGCGCCCCGCGCTACAGATTATCAAAAAACATATAGAGTATGGCCTACCTTTTTAGAGGCGAATAACTAGAAACGCTATCAGTGTGTGAAATATTGCTATGAAAATACCAACTCACCAAAGAAGATCCAATGTAGTGAAAACAAAACACCTGATTCACATACAAACCACACTTTAATCACTAGCACTACCCTAAATACATCAATAAATCGTCTAACACATCAATATCCATTAGAGATTCTGTCTGTATGTCCGATAAATCTATAGGGCCTAGGTCAAAGGGGAGCATCTCTATATCGTCTGCATCAGGCAGGGATGATGTAGCAGAGGACGTGGAGGTATCGACCAGCATCTCTATGTCATCTGCATCTGGCAGGGATGATGTAGCAGAGGACGTGGTGGTATCGACCAGCATCTCTATATCATCTGCACAGGGCTGGGAAGATGTAGCAGAGGACGAAGAGGTAGTGTCGGAGGACTGGGAGGAGGTCATGGGCGCAGCCGGTAGTTGTACAGGTACAACAAAAAAAACGTCTCCCTTTACTCCTGTAAGACGTTCCAACAGCAGGTATAACGAGCTGAAAAGCTAGGCCCACCTCTATTGCACCTCCGGCATATTTATCCCGCAGTTGCTGCCGAATATCGCTAAAAAACAAGAACGAAACAATATAGCAACAATAACAGATGATATAAATTAATGTATAATATTATAAAGACAAAGAATACAACACCGACCTCCTGACTGCTGACATCAGGTTATCCAAACAGTTGTCGATCATGAGCCACTCATCATTACTTGGTCTGAACATGGTGTATAGAATACGCTACAACGAAAACCAACTGGAATCGACAATTCACTCAACCACCAACTCTGAATGACAATAGATGTCTGAAAAAGGAAATCCGGGTAGGAAAGGTTTCCAGGAAATTAACGGTAGGACATCCGTCGATACACACATCCAGTGACAAAATCACCGGGCTGATAACATCTGCTCTTAGAAACCACCTACCGCAAACAAACAGAAAAAGAGTTTCCGTAAAGACACATATCGCATCCTGTACTGGTCACTTTAAAAAACCACGTCCTAAAAGCAAATCACAGGGCATGACTAAACATCTTTATAAAAGACACTCTCATTAGTTTACCCCAGGTTAGTGTGAAAATGTTAGACATGTATAGTGAAATAGATCTGAGTTATTTAGGGTGTTGTAGAGGAGGACTTAAGGTGCATAGACGTAAGTTGGACACTGTAATTAGTGGGTGTATATATTTAGATATAATTTTGCTAGTTTTAAGATATATAATATATAGTGTTCTAGGTAGATTTAGTAACAACTTTATGAATATCAATCAAACAAGTGAAATCGTTCAGTTTATAAGATCCGGCGAATGCCAAGATTTAGACACATTTAGAAAACTACTAACCGGGTATTATAAATTGAAAAGATGCGAACTGTTTGATAGATGTTCATTCTGTCATAAATATAAATTTCAAAACAGATATATTAATTACAAACACATTAACTCATCCGAAAATCAAGATCACTATTTCAAGTATATAAATTCTAAATTGAGGGAGGGCGGTTATTTAAAGAAAGTTTTTCTACAAAATTGGGAGCATATAGTATATACCATCCTCGTAAAGATCGAATACGAATTGAGGTTGGAGTATTCAAAAATTTTCAAACTGGACGACCTTCAACATTACTATTATAATATGAAATTGTTGAACGTTGTGAGGCCGTATATAAAAAATGAATCGAAAACCCACTTCTATAACTCGTATCTTTACAATTATATTCTATACAGCGACCCTGACGGTATGTTCTCTGATATAGAATATAATAAAGATGCGATTATAGAAAGGTTTCATTTATTTTTTAGAAAATGTTGTCAATTCGATGAATACTTTAATCAGTCCATTGACCTAGCTCCCCCCAACTGGTCTTGGGACAACAGCGATATCGAATCAGACGAGTATGGAATATCCTATACACTGGATGGGGAACATTTTAATAATAATATGGCTCATTACGATCTGAGGTTGAGTCGTAGGCAAGAAAGAATGGGTATATCTAATATGCATTCCGTATTGGGTAACGTCAGACTGTCAGCATATTAATGTGCCATAATATTATTAGGAGTAGTACCGTTATATTTATGACAACCACCGAATGAATAGGTCGTTTGAGAAATAGACCATTTCCAATAGTCTAGCGCTCTATTCCAAATTTTAGTAACATGTCAGTGCCAAATCTATTAATCCATTCAAAATTACATAATGTAAAAATTATCCAGAGATGTAGTGTATCACAAACGATCTATCCATTCGGTATTTAACATAGATGTATCATAGATTATTGTAATGTAATATAGTTATAATAGGGTTTAATGCATAGGCCGTGTGAGAAACAATCCCTCTGTCCGTAGAGAACCGTCTTTATGGGGGAAAAGCGGTTAACGTTAATATCTAACGCCATATTCCAAATTAATTAACATGTCTGCACAGTTGTAAGACAGACTCATTTCTATTCAATTTCACTATCATATTTATACATACTGAAAACTATACGGAGATGTGTTGGTTCTCAGACTGTCTATACACGTGATATTGTAGAATTGTATAAATTTTAACATTCGACATAGGTAATAACAATTGTATATCATTGTATAAAAACCAAGCCATTAGCGGGGAAACGGGAAATGAGAAGGAGAGAAAAAGACTAGAATACATCCGAGGCAACCGCAGCCGTGACACCGCTTGTATTTAGCAAATGAACACTGTAATAGAGGCTAACACCATACTATATATTGAAATTGTGACTACAGAACTGTATTTCCATTATTAATGAACAGTGTAAGCAAGGTCTAGTTTGACATAAATATGGTAAAATCATGTGAAATTGTGACTACAGAACTGTATCTCTGTTATTAATGAACAGTGTAAGCAAGGTCTAGTTTGACATAAATATGGTAAAATCATGTGAAATTGTGACTACAGAACTGTATTTCGGTTATTAATGAACAGTGTAAGCAAGGTCTAGTTTGACATAAATATGGTAAAATCATGTGAAATTGTGACTACAGAACTGCTCGTAATTAGCAAATGAGGACCAAATATATCAGAGGTGTGAAGTACGGCCATCTACCAGAACATCTACCCAGTAAATCTAACCAGGAACGACCCAAGCAGATGGTTCTTTCTCTCTCTCTTTCTCATTATAAATATGTTGAAAATACGTTTCGGGGAAAATGTCGGTCATTAAATTCACACATATGATATGAATATATATGCAATGGCTTAGTTTATAGCGTAACCTAGAGAGGTAATGTTTGTATATAATATAGCCAAAATATAGATAATTATATTCTTCTTGTTTTGTAAAAACACAATTAATCTCTAGGGCCACAGCAATGCTGATTCTGTAACGTCCAAATCTATTACTTGCCTTAAAAAACATGTATAACAATTATGTCATATGGGGTTTCTTGTTTTGTAAAACAATAAATCTATAGGGCTATGCTGAATCTGTAAGGTCTAATTGGAAAAATGTAAAACAATCAACTAGAATAAGGGTAATATAAGACAGGTGTAGCTTTGATAAATAGTGTTTTGATAAGATCGTAAAATGTACAATAACTATGAGAGGTCACAAAAGCCATATGTTAAAAGGTTCTGACGCAATGTAGAGAGAGTATCTGGAAATACTCATCACTAAAAAAAAAAAATAGATAGAATTGTCATCTGAAATTAATGTTCTCGAATCTGACACCAAAAATAAAGCGTGTTAAACTTACAAATCGTAGTACGATACAATTTATTAACCATTGACTCTAAATGTAAGTCGTTCGCAGTGCAGGTTGCCTTCTACCTGTCTAGGGTGTGCATTGAACCATCAAGAGTACAGACATTCGCTACGCTAAGAGTCTAATGCAGTGTGTTCCTTCAAGCGACTATGTTTACATGTGCTTGCACTTAATGCAAAGGTCAACACAGGATAAGGTAATTAGTAATAGTCATTTGACAATAGAAAGGTATAATTACAATAACATTATGATCTGAACAATGTACAAAACTAAACATTCAATCTTAAATCTAATTACAATTGCTTTATACACAATTAAAAAAGTTTAGACATATCTAGGTAATTAATACATCAACTATAGACACTAGCTTAGACATATCTCATAAATATTCCAATCACATGGCATAATTTAGGCTAAATACAATTCATGTCATAGGTCTAATGCTAAATCTAACAAAAATATAAACTGATTAGGGCAAAACACAGCAAAGTCATTGTTAGTATTCCCAGGCCTCTGTAAAGTCTAAATTTCTAAATCTGTATGTTTTACAATATATAACACAAAGGTTATTGCAATAGTGTTGTCTATACTTTGTTCACACAAATATCCCCCGAAGGGGGAAAGGAGAGGCCCCTGCCCCGCCTACTCCACGTGACATCCTCCAAAATCAAATTGATGCCTCCGTTCAACCCTCCTGCTTGACAAGTACATTCACCCTTACGAACCTTTACTGCCACTCCAGAGGGGATGCATACAACCTTACGGGCTACGCAGAGCCTCGCCAGTGGGCTTTCATTCGTCTCTTTCACACTACCCGACCAGCAGGAGGGTCTAAAAATTACTTTACAAAAACATTTGTGTGTGTGAAAAAATCAACATTCGTCAGCTATTCATATTGTTTACTCATTCGTGGAATTTTGTAGCCATAAGTTGGTTAGTCTGAATATTTATAGAAAACATAGCAAATCATTGTGCATAATTAATACTTATATATAATCTAGTTGAATATTTATACAATACACAGATAATCATTATGCATAATTAATACATATATAATCTAGTTGATGCTTAACAGACTGTTTATACAATATATAGATAATCATTATTATTATGTTTACCTAATCACTGGACAGTAATCAATGTGAATAAATAATACCTATATATAATCTAGCTTTTGTTAGGTTGAATTACAATATGTTTATCTAACCACATTACAGAATTAATACAAATTAATCTATTAGCGTTTGTCAAGTTGAATATTTACAGTGCGTGGCTATTCGCTCATGCGTGGACGTTTGTAACCGTAGGGCAGTGTGTTGTATCCGTCGTCCTCGTCCAATTTCCTCTTTGCACCCGTTAACCTGAATATTTTACTTTCAGACGTGGTGATGACGTCACGATCTTCTGTGCGGCGTATCCTATCACTGGTGGTTACTATAGGATCGCTACCCTCCAAAACCATCCGTTTCATCGATTCAAAATTGACCGAGGCTGATGTGCCAAGATTGAGAGTCAATCCTTTGACCTTGCACACGGTCACGTGTTTGTTTTTATTTGTAGACCAGACTTTGTAGGCGTAGACTTTAGGACCTCCAGAGACGAATTCGGTGATGTAGGAACCATGGCCGTATTCCGAGAGCTCGTCAGTCATCTGGCCTAAATAATCTCCAGTCACCATTCTTGGCAAACCGTCCCTATGAAGGTATACCACGCTGTCTGTATCCTTGTAGATAAGTTGAGGGCCGAGAGCGTCCATATATTCGTACAGCTTTAACCGGGCGTGGGCGGTGGTGTAGACGGCCAGCACAACGTTGACAGTGGGTACTATTTCGCAAACGTCATCCGAAAACTGCCAATTCACAACCAATACGTCTTCGTTTACTTCCTGAATGTGGTTGACGTCAATGGAGGGGCTCTGCAGCATTTTAAACAATTCCTGAGGCTCCCTGATAATCGCCGTTTTAGTCTGATTCTCCCTCTGTCCAAATTTTCCCCAAAACGAGTTCAACATTAGTTTGGCCAGTGAGCGGGATCCTTCGTTTTTGGCGATCTTTGATTGGTCCAAACGGACACCCTCGTTGATGTAATAATCCTCCACATACTTGGCCTTGTCCTCTTCAGTTTTACATCAGCCGGGGTAGCCTGACGCTTCCTGTTTCATCTTTAGAAATTTATTGATAAAATCCTTAAACAGGCCGTCGTTCCCTGAAGCCATCTCGTACTGCCACATCTCGTGCATTTCCACAACAACATAGCCCTTCTCTACGGCCTTGCGTATCTCGTCCATGGTCCATGTGCCCGTCAGAGCCCGCTCGTCCACCGTATGATCGCAATCGCCAGGATTGAGAGTTTCGCCGCATGTCCGACATAGTACAAACATCAACTTGTTATTCATCTTTAGCGGCAATACTGGGTGGTAGAGCGATGTAGGCGGCCGAATTGTGCACTTGAGCAACCCTTCGGCACTCATCCCCAGTTTCCTGCATTCGTCGTTGCCGACGGCCAGCTTTGGATGTCCAACCGGGTATTTTCCATACTTGCATACCCACGGGTAGAGGGAACACACGTCGGCGTACTGGATGGTTTCGTCCTCTTTAGCGGCGCAGTAGGTCTTTATATTTCCAGTCCTGCCGCCGAAGAATGCGTGGCGGGGGTTGAGAGGCGCTGCGTTGAGGACAGGGTGGTTGTCGAGGTAATCCATGGACTTGTCGTTTTTCTTCTGCTGCCTAAATACACACTCCCACATCTCGACGACCTGGTAGCCGGCCTGTGAGATTTTAGCGTTCTTGGCCTTTGTCCTTTCGAAGCGTGCGTTGTGCGTGTCCGCCGGATCGTCCTCCAGAGCATCGTCACGTCCGTTGGGGAAGCACTTGGGGCAGCCGTGGAACCAGCATCCTTGGAACTCGTACACCGTATTTGTCTCTGTGCACAGCCCGTCGACCTTTAGGCCGTCGACCTTCATCTCTCGGCCGTTACCTGCATGACTTATTCGCAGGTTGCCCTCTGTTTCGAGCCACAACAACCATTGCAGAGCAATATACGATTGTTTATCGGCCAGGCGGTAGCCAGCCTTCGGTAGTATGGCTATGGTGTTTGGTTTCAGAAAGTTTCTTCTAAACGCCAGGTTACATGCGCTGGCGATAGTCACCGCCTCCAGAAACGGATCGACATTGCACTCTTGTAGGAAACATGCCCTGAATTTCAGGCACGCCTGTGCCAGGATCTCCACGTCCGATAGGCAGTACTCGAATATCTCCTTTTGAAAGTCAAAGACGTACTCGTTGCGCACCTGCTCGTCGTACCATCGTGAGAACTCTTCGTGATTCTTGTCAAACATAGAGTCGGGACAATAGTACTCCTTGGCTGGCATGGGGCCTACATACGCTTGGTTTGCCAGGGTGTTGAAAAGGTGCGGAAAATATCCCTTCTTCTTTTCCGGAGGCAGATCGAAAGCTTTAGGCAGCTTTGATAGAGCCATAGGCATGTAGTTGAGAGAGTCGATGAACTTTGTGTTATCAATCTCCATGAGGATGACCTTGGTGCCTCGCATAATCAGGTCGGGTGTAAATTGTGTCTCTTCTATTACGTACTTTAGGATAAACTGGAAGTCAAAGGCCTGGCCGTTGTGAGCGATAACAATCACCTTTTTGTACGCCTTTCGCACTTCTATTAGGTACGCCATGAACCCGTTGACGGGATCCTCTCTGAACACTCTGGTTCTATCCGTGCACTGTAGGCAGGCGCCGCCTTCCTTCATACACATCCAACAGTATTGCTGGGATACGCACAGGTTGACTCGATGCACACGAGCGTCGTTAATAACTTCGTCTTGTCGAGTTTCAAGATCAAAGAAGACAAACAGGAAGTTGGTTGATTGCGGGCGACGTGTATCAATTCTCATGTAGCACAGATGGCCTGCAGGCATGTAATCCTTACACACTTTACAATAGTTCTCGCCGCACACGTGAGGGGCTTTTCTACCCTTCTTTAGAATGTATCTATTACATTCTGGGCACTTTCTTATAGCCCGGCATACGCTTTTCATGTGCGCCTTAAAACAGGCTCTATTTTGAAATTGTCTATTGCAGTCGCAGCACAGGATGCCGTCGTCTTCAAGCACACATGGCGGGGTCCTCTTGCATGAGTTGCATTGGGCTGAGCATCTATGGCACATGCGATCGTCGTATGGTACATGACACAATTCGCAATAGTAACTACAAGCGAACGCACCTGTCAGGCTTGTAACAACATTATAGTGGTTGGCGTGATATAACAAGTTTAACTTATGCTTGGGATTCTGAACGTCGCCTTCAAAGTAGATATCACGACCTTTGCTGCCGTAATTGTAGACGGTGATTTTATAATCGGCGAGTAAGTCTTGAAACTGTTGCAGCTCTCGAATGCCTGCACCGCCGTCTCCTATCTGCACCCCTGCGTCCGTCATTAGCTGGTTTGCTCTGTTGGTTTGACGTTTGCATCTGTCCCTACACACAAGCTTGTACTCTGGGTCTCTTGACGCATGCGCTATAGCTACAACCAGAGCACGGGGTAAACAGAGGTTGTCTGTGTTTTTAATCGTAACAATTCCTCTTCTTCGGTGCGATTCTTCTATGAAGTTATTATACATTCCGGGTCTTACACGACTGCGCCCTCGCCCTACAGGTACTTTGACCTTGGTACAGGTCACTCTGAAGGTGTCGTCGGCTTTAAATGTATTTGCATTGCTCTGGATTATTGAGCCGAGGATGTTAAACAAGGCGTCCACAGTTGTCGCAGAGGCAGCTCTAAATGCAATATATCCAGGGGCGTGGTTTCGGAGATTTAGGCTCTGCATGGTGAAGCCCAGTTGTATGTCTTCGGTAGCGTTGTTCTTCATCGTCTCTAGGATTTCCTCTAGCCCTCGTCTCACCCACATCAGCTCGTTTTCCGTGGCTGGTACGGGGTTAAAGTTGAATGTCACTCTAGTACCGTTCAAACGGAATTTCCTTACATATGTCTGTTCCGTTGATACAACACGTACGGCCATTTTACAGATATAATTCACTATAATAGATCTTAAATTAACACAGGTATATGCTATATATTCAAATTGATTCTATGTGAAATAGTTTTGAGAAAATAACTAGAATAAGATTACTAAGATTGACAATGGTATATGTTGAACAATTTAAAATTAAATCTAGTTGTTTGATAATACTCGTATTTGCTAGATAATTATTAAAATATTGTGATTAATTTGTTTTCATAAATATTCAGATCAACAATGATATTAGATTATACGAGTTATTCGACTCACAGGTCGCAATGAATAGCGATTGCTTTAATATAGGCTACAGATTTCCCACGAGAAAAGTAAAAACAAGATAGCTTACCAGAATGTTTCTTCTTCCAAAGCTGTATAGCAAGTATTGTTTTTCGCGATGAGATTTATACTTCATAGACGCCTGCCCCTCCATACCAAATGGGATCTCCCGCCGAGATTAATTGAGATCGGTCCATCTCGAATGGACTCGTCCACCCCTCTCGAATGGACTCTTCCTCAGCTATTTGTTTACCTTTTACTAGCATGCGTAATAAATCGATACGTTTGTTGACACAATTACAATAGCCTTGTCTCACAACACGGCTGTGCGGGTTATAGCGGTCACCAGGTGTCTTTGCGGTTCTATGCGTTATCTCTGCATGGTTGCACATGTAGGTTAGGCTTGTTCACTCAGGCTATAAGGCTTTGTTACACTGTTTCACCTCTAAAAGGTGGGCCATACTCTATATGTTTTTTGATAATCTGTAGCGCGGGTCGCTAGCTAGTCATGGATCATAGCCCACTGTTTTGTTTAGCAATCAACCTGTGGCCCACGTTACCTGGGTTCCCAGGGTGGGCCCTGGGATAATTCGAGCTTTGATATTTCATATATTAATCAATTATATCTCACGATATCACCCACGTTGGTAGCCACCTCAGGGGCAGATCCTGAGGCTGTCCGTGGGTCAGGTTGTTACGTCATAGGCTTGCCTGATTAGGTTTTTTTCCAATAACCACCTCTAGACGTAGCCACCCCATGGTCCATGCTCAAGGTCATTCAGAGCCTCCTTTCGTCCATAACATTCCCCAGGGATGGTTCTGTTTGTTGCTGACATCGCCCAATCTACTAAGGGTAGGTTAGATACATTTTGGCCGGCTTTGGTTAGTCGATTATACACCCCATAGTCTATGATCATCGCCAATCATAGGCCCCTTCGTCCGTAACAACCCCGGGGATGGTCCTGAACGTAGCTAAGGTCACCCTTGTAATTATGATTATGTAGGGTTAGATACAATTTGGCTAGCGAGGTTTTCCAATAACTACATCTAGACGTAGTCAAATGGGCACCATTGTATATGATCAGGGCCAATCATAGGCCCCTTCGTCCTTGGGGTGGTCCTGAACGTAGCTGAGATGTCCCACAACACTTAGGTTAGGTTAGATCCGTTTTGGCTAGCTTAGGTAAGCTGGTTGGAATTAGTTTTTTCCATTTACCGCCCCTCTAGGCATGGTCAAAACGACCCTTAGGGGTTGGGTGAGGGTCGGCGTCAACCCCCTGCATCATCCAAAACTACCCCTATAGTCCTAGGTTACGTAGCGGCCGAGTTAGGTTACAATAAAATTTTTTTCAAAAAACTACCCCCCACCCCTCTAGACGTGGTCGAAACCACCCCTTGGTCTGGGGTCGCGGCCGGGATGACCTCCTGCATCATCCAAAACTACCCCTATAGTCCTAGGTTACGCACCCTATCGGACAAGGCGTATGTTCCAAAATTTTATCGAAAATCGCCCCACCCCCAATCTACCCCCGGAGCATCCGCCGGGGAAGGTCCTGAACGTAGCTAAGGTCACCCCCTACACTTAGGTTAGGTTAGGTTGGATCCAATTTGGCTAGCTTAGGTTAGTAGGTTAGAAATATTTTTTTTCGAAAAACTACCCCCAACCCCTCTAGACGCGGTTGAAACCACCCCCTAAGGCTGGGATCAGGTGCGCAATGACCTCCTGCGTCATCCAAAACTACCCCTATAGTCCTAGGTTACGTAGCGGCCGATTTTTTTTTTTTTTTCGAAAAACTACCCCCACCCCCCTGAACGTGGTCAAAACCACCCCCGGGTCTGGGGTCACGGCCGGGATGACCTTGAGCATCATCCAAAACTACCCCTATAGTCCTAGGTTACGTAGCGGCCGAGTTTAGGGGTGGCTGTGCCAATCTAGGGCCAGTTCTACTTATATATATATATATATATATATATATATATATATATATATATAAATTAATTATTTTAATCTATTAGGGACTATTTATAAAATTAAAAATGAAACTTTAAATAGGTTTTGCATCCAATAACTAAATCACTTTATTTTTGTCTAAATGAGGGCGGCTCATTAAAGCTAGGTTTCCCGCAACTAATTCCAGTTAAGGATTGTCATTAACACACAAGGAAAGTGCTACCACAGACGTTTTACATAATAATATAAGTTATTGTATATAAGTATAAAACTTAAAGACTTATAGATATGATAAATTGTTAAATTTAAATAGATTCTAATATAAAATTTTAGGTATAATAAATAAGGTTATGCTATATTCTGCATTATACGAGTTTTAACCTTTTATTTAGAATATCCAACAAATGTGAATGGTAAATTGAACTATTATAGCCTTTTCTAAGATTCCGTCACGGTATTGTCGATTTTTACGTCGTGGTTTTAAATGTATTTTTCGTAAAACGAACACAGTTTATAATTGCTTTTTTGATTACATTATTTATTACTTTTTTATTCCACTAGTTATTTTAATTTATCACATATATTTCTGAATTTCTCACAACCTGTATATTCGTACAACCTTTAATTATGGGTCACGCCTTCTAATCATAAAAAATGGCCGTTAATCATAAGGCATACGCCTCTGGTCAGCTGTCTGAGCAAAAAATGCAATCTCATCGAATTACAAATTTCTTTAAGGTCGAAGAGCTCGATTGGGAGGGGGTTGTTATTTGTAAAGTAAAAGGCGATGTACGTTTGTCAAGCTTCGGTTCGATTCGAGAATGCGATATCTGAGCCCTGAGAGATAAATTACTGCCAATTTATCTGCCGCAGAGTTTGCCAGGCGATCCGAATCAGGTGCAGCCGAACTCTGCATATTTCTCATGGAGGGTTATGCAAACTGTCACAGCTGATTGTAACGTCACGTGGGTCGCTATAAGTGAATATATCTCTTAGTGTTGGCGGCACGTTCGCAAGCACACTAAAGGAGAAATTAGGTGAATAGAGTATTGTCTCAGTTTAGTTAATAAAATTTGAGATATTTTGAGACTAATATCTTCTTGTAATTTCAGTACAATATAATTATTTCGTAAATTTTATAATTTTAAATAATAACCAACAATAATGACCCGATATGTTGCTAAACCCTAAGACAGATATACATGAAGTATTAACAAGAAGTTGTAGGTTTACAGGGGAAAAGAATTTCGTACAAACCTTAAACAATTTAAATTCTTGTTGTGTGGATGCGACTAGAGAGTTTGGAGTAAGGAATGCGAAAATGAAATGACTCTACTAATTACAACTTGCGGCCGAAGATTGGTTTAATTATTCAGAGCAAGGAATGTCGGAGTTTAACCAACGCACGTAATCACGGAAAACTCAGCAAATACGACATGACGCGTGTATTCAACCTTTTTCTTAAGCTGAGATGTGCGTGGATGTAGTTTTTATTGTCCTTGTGTTGGTTATGTGGGTTTAACAATTTTGTAAAATATTTATTGGCAGTGCCATTATGATTAGGTACTATTTGATTAAAATTTATTATTTAGGTAAATACAAAGCTACCAAAATAATACTATTTCTTAATTTGTTGTTAACTATATATATATATATATATAATTTTCGTATCAAATATAGGCCCGAAGAGGGCGACAAAATAATGTCGAAACTTTGCTAGCTTAAGAAATATAAAGGACACGACTGACATACAAATTGTATTTTAATTATGTATTTCTTGTGAGTAAACACGCAAATATAGTAAAAATAAACTTACGATGTCATAATTAAGATTTATAAATTTAGGTGTCGTGAAGTCTGTACAGCTTACTTTTAACTAACCAAAACACCAGTCTCTGTGGTTCCATTTTTGTCCCATTAACACTCTCTCTCATGTCATGGTATTCCTCGTTCCTCCAGAACTTTCAAGGTTGTCCTTTATTCTTCTTATCATAAGAATAAGAAGAAGAATCTCCCTATACGAACTGGAGTGGCTCAGAGATGAGGAAATTAATATTTTTCCATACCACAGGATTATGTGACCTATGTCTTTTAACCAATAAAAATAAGTTACTCCAGGCATGGCAGAAAGGCTGGGATCCTTTGAGGGCTTATGTTGGCGGACATTGGGACGCACACTAAAGTTTTATGTAACCTATGTCGTTTACCCTTAAAATGAGCGACACTCGGCTTACCAGTAATTTTCTACTGGTCACAATTAAAAGTATCTAGATAATAATTTAAAATACAGGACGTGGTAAATGTAAAAAAAACATCATTACTATACATAATACATACTGTATGCGAAGTAGACCAACTTAGCGCTACGTCACTTCAGTAGCTGGAACTAAACTCTCAACTCTCGTCGAATAGTATATATCTATTCGTAATCCGTCCACTTACCATCTAGCTGTATAAATGCAGAATATATTTTTCGAGAAAACTACTCTATCTCAAAGGATAAGTCTGCGCTCTCTATTATACGAACCGGGGACAAAAACTATTTGATACAGCTATTATGTGTGCACAAAGGACAACTTTTTTTTGTACTGATGTGTAATTGTTACAGATGAGGTAAAAGTGTAGCAAACTTCCCAAACGTGTCTCGTTTTCCAAGCGTTAAGTACCCAAAACTCCCGATTTCCACTGCTCTCTATCAACGATTTCTGATAATTTAGATCTTCTTCATCCAAACAAGTAATCATTATAGCTAAATTACGGTGTATCATCAGCGCACTGTAGTCTGCCGCCCGCGACCGAGACTGGCGATGGCGAGGTGAACTATTGTAAAATCGGAAAGGAGTCAGAACTGGGGCTCATACCTTTCCGATCCCGCACCGATCAGATTTGTTGAGCAACATAGGACCGGAGTTGTATCGAAAGGCTGTATGACAGGTGTGTCTCCCGCTTAACGGAGGTGCAAAGATTCGTGAATGCTGTTCTGAGCAATTAACACGATGGGTAGTTTACAGCTGTCTTCTGTAAAATATTGACTTCTAATAAGAAACTCACATTTTAAGAATATTATTGAAAACTGACTGGACATAGTTTGCGTAAATAGCGAGCCAATGTGAATTCAAGATTATTCCTGCGGGATTATCTAAGTCTAGAAGTTATTCTAATCTCATTCTTTAAAGACGTTATCCATCTATAAGAGCTCTAACATTTACGCCATAATTCTAAATACTTAATAACCTATAACGTAAAACTATTAACTATCTAATTTCTTAGGATATAGTAAAATATTACAAAGTCGTATGACTTTAGTTCTTGCTGACGTCACTAGTGTTACGACTGGATATAAAGCAGCTGGCTTTATAAAATAATCTGAAAACACAACGCGTTCCTACGTAACCTAAACAAAAGCATTAAAATTTCTGCTGCAAAGGTTTTGACGTGGGGAACATCTTTCCGTATTTGTAACTCCTGCTGTGTGTGTCTACTGGTAATGATTAATTTAATGATACGTCTTTATATTAATCTGTATATATATATATATATATATATATATATATATATATATATATTAAAAACATAGGTTATTCAAATACAAGAATATTTATTAATTTATATTCAAAGCTTTTCGTTGGTAAACAGTAGCAACATCATCAGGAATGAAAATTACAATAATGTAAGCTATAGGCCTAAAACATATCGTATGTCAAATTAGAAATAGAATTGTTGCTAAATTTATACAAATTGCCAAATTTATTTTGTTGCTGTAACATTATAGACATTGAATATAGTATCAAATCTAGAATGTATTTGTATTTGTTCTTTTATTAATTTGTTATATATTCAATGTCTATAATGTTACAGCAACAAAATAAATTTGGCAATTTGTATAAATTTTGCAACAATTCTATTTCTAATTTAACATATGTTTTAAATTGTTGTTGTATACCCAAATCTAAGCCACAAACATACATCGTTTGACTTTGGGGTTTATCAATTATCATTGCGAATGTCAATATAATTTAAAATTGAAGACTTTCTTATTCAATTGGCACAATAGGGATTCGTGGTACTAATACATCTTCACCTTGGAACTTGCCATTCAAAATGCTGGCTTCGAAGACGCTATTCATAAATGTTTTAATTGCGTACCATTACACAGCCGTGGTGGGTTCAAATTACGAAGCATAAATAACTGGAGATACAACCTTCAGCTGTAAATGGTGCAGATGCATGTCTAGAAGTCCAATGAGTTCAAAAACTCCACTTGATAATTTACAGCTTCGTTGGTATCACAAACTGTATCGATAGATTTGTATGAGACCAATTTCCATGACAACATCTGTATCTTTAAATTCAAATCTTTGACTTCCAAATTTGTTGCTATCAAAATTGCATTTTCTGCCAGCCACTTATGATTTAAATATAGTGTGCTTATATCGAAAAATATCTGGTCAATGAGAGGATCGTGCGAATTATTGATTGTGCAGAAATCGGTCGACCATTTTATGCATCCAGTATTTTCATGTTCAGCTATTTTTCCATCTCCGAATTGTTTTGAGAATGTTTCAGCGGATGAATCTTGAAGCATTTGTATGCGCATATTTACTTTAAGCTGTGCTATTCAACATTACGCCAAAGTGGCGATGATTTCAAGCATACGTTTATCTTATCTGCGTACGTCAACTGTGTAATGACGGGAAAGTGTTATGTATTTTCTAAAATAAGTATATATTTCTCTTTTAATTTAAAATGATTTGAAAAATGTTGCACGTACTGAGTATTACAGCATTATTAATTGTCGTTTGATAATAAATAAAATAATAAATAAGAACTAATGAATGTATGAAAATATTCTGGAATGGTTTTTACAGTTAACACAATGGTTGTTCTTGGCGGGAGCTCGTGACACTATTGGTTTATATTAGATCACCTAATTAACCGAACGTGAGAACTATCGTGATCGAAATTGGAATATATAATTGTCGTACTGCAAATTGACGATAGAGTGGCAATATACTTAACATGACAGTTCCATTGAGAAAGTAAAATGTTAAGTATAACCGTCACTGCTACGACCGACGCACAATCAATAATAATGTGAGAGAACGGTTTATTACTTAATGAACATTATATAATAAATATTTATCAAAGCTGTTTACGTCTGGAGGGAATAAATTATTGAGTGGTAAATGATCGATTATCAACCGCCGAGAGTAGAAAATGATTTAAGTACTAGTATCGGTATTAACAAATAGGGGTTGGTGGTAGAAGGGTGAACATTTAAGGCTATATATTTTTTAATGACGAATCATAGACAAATTCAAATAGAAAATTTTGTCAAAAAATATTTTCGGGATGGACCACCCTTATTACTTAGGGCCACGAAAAATAGTTTACGTCCGATTCTCAGACATACTGAAAATACACTCAAAATTCCATGAGAATCGGTCAAGCCATTTCGGAGGAATCTTGTTAAAAAAACTGTGACACAAGTTTTATATGTAATGTGTGTATTTGTAAAAATGTTATTATTTAATTATCATATATATATTCATGAGACTGTGATTGGAGTTCGTGATAAGGTCATTTTAAATGATATTCGTGAAAAGAATCAAACCAATCATTATATATATATATATATATATATATATATATATATATATATATATATATATATATATATATATATATATATATATATATATACCATAAATAATTTTGCTTAACAAATATAAATACAACTGATGTACATTCAGTTGGAGTGGAGCCAACGAAAAGCTTTGAATTGTAAATTCAATTATAATTCTTGTATTTGTATTTTGACTTATGTTCTTTATTAATACACAAGAATACATATTACGATATATATATATATATTCAATACATTTTATCAATACATATTATGGCTACCATTATTTAAAGAAATAGATATTACGATATTTCAGCCCTACCCTGAATGTACTATAGGATTACATTATAGGACTTGAAAGTTAACTGTCCTACTCAATATATTGGTGGCTAACATTTAATGGCGCACAGTGTTTTAATATGAAATGTTCGTTTCTAAATGAAATTGAATCGCATTACAAAATTTCCATAAATAATAACGGCTGTCGGTCGTAAATAAAGGAAAGCAAGTTCTAGTGGAATGCCACCAGGACGGCGTTCTATCTAGTAATATACGGAGCTTAGACGCTGTCGCCAAGGTTAGTTTAATTAAACAATATTTCATAAACCGAGAGTTCGCGGTCTGAGTGAAACAAAAATTTTAATATTTCCCATTCCCTGTCTGATATTTGGTCGCACATAATTTATTTAGAGGCTTAAGCCTTGCCACATTTAGGCTATGGGGTCTGTGCAAAATGTTTCTAAATCTATGGGGTCTGTTTTTAAATCTATGGGGTTTAAGCGGCAATGGTTTAATTTGACTAAAAAAAAATAATTTGCTTATAAGGACCTTTCGAATACAATGTTTTCAGTTCAGTTTTCAGCGATCATCTGGTAAGTGTTTGTCGTCTACAAAGGCTAAGAGAGAATTGAAATTAGCGGTAGAAATAAGTAAGGGGCATGAAACCCTGATAAAGGATACGGGAGAAATATAGCTGAATTGTCCGGCTCACTTACTCTCTACTGGGGCCCTGAAGATCTCTCTACCCGTTACATTCCCTTGTATTAAACAAGTAAATGATGGATAGATTGAATGATGTAATATATGTAAAAATCTCAATGATGCTAAGGAAATCGGAGAAAATTATGGCATGCGTGGGAAGGGTTGCTTATCCTGAAGTAGCCCACTTCTTAAAAGGGGTGAAAAAACCTGTCATTGAGCTATTTGGATCTAAAAATAAAACAGGTTTAAAATAAAAACGTTTGAAACCGAGTTTATTGTGTTAATAAGTTACACACTCTGCAACACGTGACAGCACGAATAGATGATACATTATATTGCAAAAAGTGTAACATTACAGAGAATCTTATAGTGTTAAAAACATAAATAATAAAGATTCAGCTTCGTGGATAAACAGTAGTGTGTTGTACAGTTGTAGATGCTCTATTCACAGTACTATAAGTGACGGTAGCAAATATGGGAACGAATAGTCATTGTTATAGAAAATACCAGCTTCTTGATGAACGCGTTACCGAACTCCTAGCATTTTGTTACCTTTGGGAAGAAAAACACACTTTTAATTTAAATTCTATTACAGTATACGTTCGCCAAGTACGCCTTTATCTCTAACATTCGCTCTACTCTTCCGCCTTAATGTCAGTCACATTTATCCTAACGCCGCCATCTGACATTTTCTTTTTCCTACGTTAAAATTTGAGAAATCAACTTCCAAAAGTGGCCGGAAGCCAGAATAAAAAACACCACAACCTTTGGGTTATCGACAGACATAATACATCTAAATAGTTTTGTAAAAATGTAACCTGAATGGTGTTTGTTCAGAAATCAGGACAGACAAAAATTAAGAGATTTTGATGTCGTTACTATTAAATCTACTTCGCAACCGATTTACTTGAAAATTATATGTGTCAGATATAATATAACAAAAAATACATGTAAAAAAATGTTTTAGTACAGTACGATTGACAAAAAAATAGACGATTGAAGTGTCAAAAAAAACATGTTCCAATAATATTACCTTCTTGTAAACATGTAAATACCTAGGGAATTACTTGAACTAACATTGCTCTGTTAACACATATTAAAGCTTTACACTGGTTTACTCTCATTAGTCTTACATAAAAGGTCCTTTTTACTTTCTTGGATCCAGTGAACATATGAAAAGAGCCTATAACACTGACCGTATGATAGAATTAAGGATGTTACAGAGTTTTGTGAAAAAGTAAAATAAGTACGGCTGGAATCAGATTGAACGTGACTTTGTATGCAAAAGAAGTTAGTTTAGTTCAAAGAAAGCAAAGAATCTTTCCTTTGCAACAAGAAATTTCCCTAACCTGCTTACAAGGTAAGTATGGAAGAAAATTCCGCTTAGAAACAGGAAGGAATATAAAGACATACTGTGTCCATAAAATCTATTTTATAAGGTTAGGTAAGTTTTATCTAAATACAATTGCGTAATAACTTTTTACTGCTGCTCATAAATTTGTGTAACAATAGGAACAGCACAAATATTATTATGCTAACTTTGGTGTTCGTAAGAGTTTTTATAGCAAGCAATGAGAGTATATTTTAAGAAAAATACTCCCTTTAGAGTTTATTCGCATGAATGAAATGCATAAAAGCCCAAATGGTCATAAGGTTACAGTGTTTATTAGATTCAAAAACACATCTAAAACGCAATGAGTAGTTGTTTTAAAGTACACATAGTTTATCTCGACGTGGAAGAATCACTGGTTCCAACTGTAAGAGAAAGGTTTCTATCACATCAGGACCAAAGCTTTAGTTTTATCGCTTTTCTCACTAAGATTAGAAACACTTTACAAATGGAAGTCAGAGTGTCGGAAGATTTTAAGATTGAGCGAATTACTTACGGAACTTACTTTACTCTAATCTATTATTTACGGGAACTAACGCTAGTTGCCAGCACTGGGCTTAAACGCATTTCATAATTTACATATGTTGGTAAGCCTGAGTAGTTTTAGTGAAATATTTTTAGAAACCATGAAAACGTCAACAATTCTTTATGGAAAACATCAAGTTTGAGGTTAAAGTGAAAAAAATTATTACATTGTACTCAAATAAAAAGATATTATCAAATATTTGTATCTCGTTTTTACAGAATTTACTGCCATTTTTCGTTTTAAGTTAATTTATTCCTAATGTTGCTGCAAATGAAACAAACAAGAAACCTAACTTTCACAATACATTAACTCAGTATTGTTTCACATTCTGGAGGAAAGGATTGGTTGGCACTTGGGGGAATGTCGACAGAAGTAAAATCATTTATAATAGCGTCTACAGAAGTTTTCGATTGAGAAAAACATTTACTTCTTGACCGACCGGGAGTGTAGGGCCGACAATTAAGTGCAAGAAAATAACTAAGAAACACTAGCTATTGAACAAGACCGCTACGATGACGTTCGGACACTCAAGGTTTATATAGCACTTGTCGTTTACCCTTAAAATAAGCGACCCACGGCGTATCACTAATTTTCTACCGGCCACAACTGAAAGTACCGGGATACAATTTTAAAATACGGGCGTGGTAAATATAAAATACACCTCATTACTGTAAATATTGTTTGCGAAGTAGACCAACCAACGTCACTCCAGTAGGTGGAACTTAACTCTCGCCGAATAGAATATATCTATTCGTAATCCGACCATTTACCATCTAGATGTATAGATGAGGACTACGTTTTTCGAAAAAACTATAGTATACCATAGTAGGATAAATCTACGCCACTTATTAGATGACCAGTAGGCAAAAACGAGCACAAGGGACCAGTCCCTTTTACACCGGTGTGTAATTGCTATTCTCAGCTAGAGATATAATGGTTATTCTGAAATTGTCTCATCAAAAAAGGTGATGCACAGCATGAAAATTACATTTTAATATTACTATACATGGAAAGATTTGGATACTAGTTTCACAGGATAAGATATTTGGCGAGAATTTGTTACTTCAAAATATGACTTCCTTGAATTCTTTAGGCTTAGCCGCATTTCTTGCCTCATTGTAACCTAACGTTATCCGGCGCACGTTGCAGTCAAATCAATAGACATGTCTGATGAAATCATCGGCCTTCTCTTCTTTGAGTTTGCCACCTCTGACTTCTGCCTGGATCAAGATGGGTGTCAGTATTTTTTTGTTGGTTAGTCTGGTTTCGTTGCACAGCTTTGGTGGATTAAAATTTCACAAGAGTATTATATTATCGATGATCCTACTTTTAATATCAATAAGTGTGATAGCAATAATTGTGCATAGAATTTCGCAATTGTAAACCGCTTGAATAGATTAATATTATATCTTTATTTTTATATTATGTAAATAATCTAAGGGCCCTATGGATAAATACACACTAAAATTCACACGAATCATCCTGGGAATATGTTAAACCATTCCGCAAAATTATAATTATTTCTGTTTAATGGTTTAGGCGTCCATAAGATTCTTACGGACCCTCCCTCCACTCTGCCTAACCCTCGACGTCCTCCCCTGTACAAACCTCACATAGTTTACCTTTCCTAGTTTGCAAGAAAGTAATGATTTATCCCTTGATTACGAACTTTAGTTAGTGACCTATATTTCCAAGAATTAACTTCTCAGGGGAACCAACCACTATTTTTTGTTGGATTTAAAAACCAAATATGATTTTCTAACATTTAGTTAAATAAGGAAGGAAGAAAACATTCATGAAATCCTCGTACAGAGAATCTACAAGGCCGAATGATTAAACGTTTTTGACATCATTGCTTAAACACTGGCAACTAATGCACTTAGCTATAAAGTCAAGTAGTATCTACAAAAAGGAATTTCCACTTGGCAACAGACAGCTGTGTACTGTAATGAATATGCCAAGGGACATGTCTTCAACTTATTTCATAAAGCCAAATGTTGGCACAATGCAAAGTTATTGTGTTCAGCAATAACTAAAAGCAAACTTTATTGCCAGCAAACGGGTCAACACACGCTCACTGTATTTTACTGTCAGACAAAGACCGAAGGTTCAATATAATAAGTCGGAGTTATTTAGTGTTTATTCATAGAATTAACCATTGATGGAAAATTATGCTTTCTTTTTTTAACTGACCCCATGTGCTCCATGGTAACGCCATTTGTATAAGTCTGATTCTAGTGTTAAACTTCGTTAGTTCGGAGGTAAGAGACGTGAGCTACCAATGGTGTCACTACGCCAGTACGGCATTCCTATAAATATAGACCTCCACTACTTAACCCGAGCTCTCACCTCCAGCGCGCAACACAGTGCAAGATGAGAACCCAACTTGGTCGCCGTTGCGTCTAGCCCTAATACTGCCCGCCTAGGTATTGGCTTTACCATTGAGTAAAAATACTTGGTAAATAATAAATGTTCAGGAAGGTAGTATGTAGTATGTAGTATGTATGTGTGTGTGTGTGTGTGTGTGTGTTTGTGTGTGTGTGTGTGTGTGTGTGTGTGTGTGTGTGTGTGTGTGTGTGTGTGTGTGTGTGTGTGTGTGTGTGTGTGTGTGTGTGTGTGTGTGTGTGTGTGTGTGTGTGTGTGTGTGTGTGTGTGTGTGTGTGTGTGTGTGTGTGTGTGTGTGTGTGTGTGTGTGTGTGTGTGCCTGTGTGCCTGTGTACCTGCATGCGTACGTGAGTGCGAGCAGAGTCTTCCTAAATCATGAAAGAGTTTTTGATTTTGTTGTGAATGGATTTAAATAACACACTCGAAAGCATATCTACTAAATCATTTATAATTAAACATTAAATAAATTAAATTTCTATTATTATGCTCGTAGATGATTAGTAAAAACGTTTTATCTAATTACGACTTGTGGTAGTAGATTGATTTAATTATTCCCTATAAGGAATTTCCGCACGCGAGTACCTCTCGCTAATACTATATCACGAGAAATGCAACAGTTTTAAGAGACAATTCACACTTCATTTTAAATACTGAGCCTGAAAACTATTAGTAAGAGTACTGGAGATATTTTAGTCGTTATGTCCCCCCCCCCTGTGCTCCTATGTCTAAACACAATTTTATCCTCAGGAACTTACATAACCTGTGAATCAGCACTTTAAAGAACTTAATGTCACTATAAGCAATATTGTTACTGCATGTGTCCGAACACTGATTAACAACTACTGATTCAATTTCTGTAGATGTAGATGGTTAAACAAGATACGTA
Organism: Prosapia bicincta; assembly: GCA_036971475.1. Classification (NCBI taxonomy): domain Eukaryota; kingdom Metazoa; phylum Arthropoda; class Insecta; order Hemiptera; family Cercopidae; genus Prosapia; species Prosapia bicincta. The sequence goes on from JBAIZL010000002.1 coordinate 45,103,790, forward strand.
GTACGGCTACTCCTGATTGCAAATGGATTCTAAGAATATCTCAACTTACTGTTTAAGAATTAGGCCTTTATAATGGTATTTATAATGGAAGAAATCTTTTAGTGTTACTAGCAAGAAGCGTTGCCATGGAAACACAAACATCTTCCACTGGAAAATCAATGCTATATAATTATAAGTCTGCGGAGAGTTTAATCCCGCATTAGGACATACATTGCTGTCACTAAGGTAAAGGCATTGGGGCCAATGGTAGACTTTAGGCGAGTTGTAGTACGCCGTGACAGGGTAGTGTATTTGAAGTATAGATCTACTCTCCAGTGAAATGGTCTACTGTAAAGCTAGAAAAATGGTCAACAAATGTTGTTTAGAAGACCTAATGCTTAAAATAATAATTTTATAGGTTTGTTGTTACACCTATTTATTTACGTATATTTGTATTAAATGTATTTTTTCTAAATATGTAACTTTAAATGTGTTAATAATCTATGTAACAATCTTTAGTTTCTAATTGTTGGTATTTCACTTTAAAAGAATAGTTGTAACCATGGAAACGTAACTTTGATTGTTATCCAAACACTGGCTATTTCGGAAATTAAAAAATTGCTTTAACTTTTAAATACCTTTAACGAGCAGTAAACGTACTATCCTATATACAGCAACGTACCGTACTTACGGTAACTATGAATGTTACTTTAATGCAGGGAAATAAATAGCGTTAACATTACCTCTTAAATATCTCCCTCTGAAGAAACGTTTGCCTTGCGTATAGACTAACTAAGTATTGTAGATGCACGCAGACATACACAATTTGATACCTGACCTCCAGAACACATCTCTAACCCCTTATACTTTATAGCACGGAGCTGTTACATATACACTTAATAAGCGAATGCATTTTGTAAAATATGTGTTGATGTGCTGTAACTTCATGATGCACATAAAGTGCGCACATTAATCACACTTTAATGTGCTCTAACTGCAATGTGAAGGCATTTATTTACAGCGTGTAGAGTTTAGTGTCAGCTAACATCGCATTAAGGACAAAATTAATGGCGATTCACAGTTTAGTTGGTCCAGGGTTTTATAGGCAAGTTATAATAGGCAACGATGTATAATGTTGCTGTAATAATATAATGCTGCATATTGTTAGACATTTATTACAAGAGAAATAATTAACGCATAAAACATTGCCATAATTAAAAATTTGAAAATCAAATTTATCCGCACTTAAGAGAAAATGATTTCAGACTATACTGGTCAACATCGGTTTTGTACCGTGACGTGGGTTCTGGTCTTATGTAACTTTGTACACTAGTCAGCTCAATGCCCCTGAATATTTATTGTATATTCCAACGTACTTTGGAAAATGGTACACATCTCATATAATATAGAGCGTATCATATTCTTATACAGTATTATATTTTTAGTTTGAAGTTTTACAATTTATAAATATTATTTTTAAATTTTCTTAAACAGCCCCTAGTTTATCAACTCAAATAATAAATATAGCTTATGACATCAATAAGTTACTTTAACAGTTAAAACAATTACTATATTTTATATTTTACCACTGCTAATGAACAATACAGAAGCAAGTATGGCCTACGGGTTATAAGAACAGCTGTTGTATGAAACCTTTACCACATTTTAAATATATAGGAAACTTAGATTTTAAAATATTTCAACATAACTTCTAAATACCCTTTAAGTGAATAAGAAAATGTCTGTCAGCATTGGACACTTTATTGCATTCGGGAATTTTCTGGACTTTTCGTATTTATGTTTGGTTCATTGTCTATAAATTGGGAATTTATAGCCTAGGGATTGCATACAGTGGCACCACTCGAAAGTTATTATTGGAATAAAAATGTAAGAATACATCCGGGTAATTCAAGAGAGGGAAGAGAGCGAGATATTCTTTCTATAGATTTATATAGTACAGCAATATATATATCCCACAAGACTTGGGCTGTCAACCCTGAGCCCTGTTGTATTTATTACACTTGTGCGGCGGGAAATCTCAAAGTATAATATCTCGGGAGCAGATTCACGCACCTAATGAAAGCGCTGGGCTGGAGTATTTACGCCTCGCGATAAAGTCGCCCTTCACTAAATCTGTATGGACACGAATATATCTATAAGAGAGACTGTTTTAGCATTGAGGGTATTTACCGAACGCACAATGGATTCTTGATAATTTGTTGTAAGTTTATGTATTCGTATAAGGACTGATGATAAAATCGAACCTTTCATTTTCAGTTTGATTTATGTTGTAACGAGTGCCTTAAAATTATTTTAAATAATTCAGCCTTTAAATAATCCTTTCTACAACAAAGTTTTCATACATACAAAAATTGCCTTTTAAGAGACACATTTACTAAAGACGAATTCTCAGTGGAATATAGTTCATTCCACTGGTACACGTTGATTCAAATAAGATAACTTAGACATATTTTAAATAAATAATGCAAAACGGCGCATTAAAGAATATTCCTGTACTAAGTCTATGTACTTTTACGTTTTAACTAAACATCTTCAGTGTTAACAGAAAAATTGTAATTTTATTTTGGTGATTCTAAAGATGGTTGCCCAGCAACCGATATGTAAACAATGTTTTAAAAGAAAAAGTTCTTATAGAGCGTTTTTTCCTAATTTGAAAGCAGTTTGCTCAAAAATAATGATATTTTAAAATCCTAATTATCAATTATTGCACATCTTCCACTAATAATTAATTCCACTATAATTTTCCGCTACAATAATAACTCTTTTAATTTATGAATTTATTTAGACATCATAAAGTTGTGTTTTGTGTATATTTATATTTAAAATATACATGAATTACATGTATTTTTATAGCATTTTGTTATATCAGCAATACATGCGGATATTGCGTTATTTATTCAGAACATTGTGAGTCTGTATAATCTATTCCAAGGCTCACCAAAAGGATTATGGAACGTTTTATCACTATACAGAATAGGGGCGCTCCTAGAACTAATAGACTATAAACGAACTGACATAACTGTAGTTCAAGAAGTCAAATGCATTGCCAATGGGGTTCTGGAAAAGCTATAGCTTAAACCACTATATGAGAGTAAACAAACGTCCTAGACCTAAACGGATGGACCTCATCACACAGGATGCCTGAACCCTGCTGATTGTGAGGAAGTAGGAACCGGCTGCACAGGATCGAGCTACCTGGCGAAGGCTCATTGAGAAGGCCAAGGCTCACACCGAACTGAAGCGCCCAGAATGAAGGAAAAGAGATAGCCTATAATATATTCTAATTTTGCATTGAGTAAAAGGTTTTCAATTCAAATATTAACATCTGCTTATAAAGAGTTGTATTTTGGTTGAATCAATTTATAACACTTACTAACCTCAGTATTTATTTACCTATTACACAAAAAGCTGATTTTGGGCACATCTAATACCCGTACGAGTTAATTCATTAGCATAAATAGGCCAGAGCGATCGGATGTCGATGATTCGGACAATTTCATTACCTTAAAATAAAAAAATGTCATTACATTTCAACTATATTTCTTGCCACATAAAATCGTTCACGCATGCGCACCATGATACCCCCACAACCACCAGTCACGTTACAGTCTTGCCTCGTACGCAGGAACTGCAGTCCAGTTAGTCACTTTACCACAGTAACTTTCAAGTTGTTTTGACTGTACATGTGACCGTAGGGGAAAAGTAGGGGGAACAATTCTTACAGTTTCCCATCATACCAAGCTATGCCTCGCACCATTATTTTAGCACAAATTATACGCATTGCATTTTCTTTTAATTTGAATAAAATAAAACTTATAATAATTTTATGGCTAGATATAGTATCAACCTACACAACACGTGGTTTAGAATAGTATAGCTTGTACAAAAACCTTGCGGAAGGTTCACTTAGTGCGGTAACAATTTTATACTTGTCTGGAATTGAAAGTAAGTTCAAAAATATAAAATATGATATTATCTTGAAAGTTTTCTTTAAAGAGATAATACAGTATGAACAAAAATATATAAGCCGAAGGTCGTAATGATTTATATAGTCTGCAGTCTACAGACTCCTCACAGGGATTTTGCCTGTCAACACAAAGAGTTTCACACAAGAGATATTTTACAAAAGGCAACGGATTTGAAAGTACAACATTTATATCTCGCCGTTCCAGGCATACCAACATCATAAATATTTTTAATGGAAAATTTAACCGATTTCATAACTTCTACTCACCGTAATATATTTTTACATATAAATATAGCTGTTAGAAGCGAAATAGATTACGTAGTCATTTTCTTTTGCTAACAATTGATCTTGGAATGCATTAAAGCTAACCCTAATGACTTTATGTTGGATTTTGCATTAATTTAACATCAGTTATTTCAAATTAAACAAGTTATGACGTTTAAATTTATGACTGAATTGTTTCCAGCTTTGTGTTTTGTTCATGCTTCAATTATATTGCTTAAACACTGCCAACTTACACACATACTTATCTAACAACTTGCCACAGACTCTGCAAATAGCAATTCCACTTGGCATATGTTGTTATCACATTATTTCATAAAGCCAGCTGTTGGCCCCGGATTACATCAAGTAGTAAAACTATTATTGCCGACAGTGTTTGAAACTTTTGCGATGCATTGTACCATCAAGAGAGATATATACTGGGTTTATTGGGCGTTTGCAGTTGAATCATTAACATACAAAGCTGTTAAAATACGTTATTTCTCAACAGACTTAGTAAAATATACGTATATTTTTATGTAATTTTATGTGTCGATTCCGAGTCCGTATTTCAATTATGCGTTAGGTAGCTAGGTGACTCAGTTTACTAAGAATTCAGCTCTACTCAGAAGCATTTTCAAAGATAAATCTTGTATTTCTGCACTGGGAATTTCTGCAAGGGTGCATTCACCGACACCCTAAATATCGGAAATGGCCCTTCCCTATTCAGTTCCCAACTCTGAGCCCCCATTAAGGAAAAATAATTATTCATATATTTTTGTAAAATTGCTGAATACCATATTAGCTTCCAATTAAAAACGAAATTGAGTTTTAAATATATTGCTATGAGACACAACAAAATCTGTTTTTATTTTAATTGACCCTAAATAAACTCGGCGTCAACTGCAATCAGAGGGTTTGCTCCTTTCATTCCTAAGCGAACAGTGAATAATACAGTAATAGCACAACCTAGAGGTAATGTGTATGGAAAAAGGGAAATAAAAATGACGTCTCTCTGTACCAATACTCCCAGAAGGTATATACAGTGGGAAAAATAAGAAATAGCAAGTTTATGAAGTAAGTGGTCTGACGAGTAAGAAGTCTGTAAAGTTGGACGTCAGTGAAATGGCGAATCTGTGAGGTAGGAAATCTGTAGAGCAGAAAGTCTATAAAATGGCGAATCAGTGAAGTAGGAAATCTGTGAAGTACGATATCTGTAAGGTATGACGATTGTAAAGTCTCTGAAGTAAGACGTCTGTAGAGTTAGGAGTCTGATAAGTTTTGTGAAAAGTCTGTGTGAATGAAGGCGATACTAGTAAAGTTTGATGCACGTTTAAATGTAATTTTACAGTTTTAGAAGTAATATTGTAATACTTAATAATTATAAGTTTATCAGACTTAGATCGTTAATATCTCTCTGTCAGTTGTGTTGGCGCAATTATATATGTGTTTAATCATATTACAAATAACGTTTGTATTATTTAGTAAACTTTAACAAATCCATACAAATAACAAATCGGCAAAATGGCAAATGGCTTTAGGGAGACTTTAGGCATGACCCGGCAGGGCTCAAATAGCTCTCAACATGAACAAGCAACACTGGAATAGCGTTCAACACGAACCAGTATTACCCCAATAGCTCCCGGCACGAAGCGGCAGCTCTCAAATAGCTCTCAACATGAACTAGCAACACTGGAATAGCGTTCAACACAAACCAGTATTACCCCAATAGCTCCCGGCACGAAGCGGCAGCTCTCAAATAGCTCTCAACATGAACTAGCAACACTGGAATAGCGTTCAACACGAACCAGTATTACCCCAATAGCTCCCGGCACGAAGCGACAGCTCTCAAATAGCTCCCAAGATCTATCAACAAATATAATATTACACCCTACATTAATCAGCAATACTAGAACATCGCCCTACACATACCGGGAACACTCAAACAGCACTCAACAAGGTCCAACATCTCTTAGTACTCATATAGTACTCAACACCCAGATAGCACCTACAATCCTCGACACTGTAACTCATATAGTGCTCATATCGAGTCAGCAACACTCAGATAGTGCCCAACACAAAAAAGAAATAATAAAAAAAAACATTATCTAATCTTGTCTTAAAATAAAATATTTCATTCGGAAACGCCTGATGTTTTATAAAAGTGCAGCTGCTTTTAAACTCGCATGAAAGATCATTTTCCTACACTTGTGAAAGAAATGTTTGTGTCACATCGAGGATAAAACATTTAAATTTTGTAGCTGTTTTTCATTAAAATTAGAAAGTCATTTAAAAGAAAGTCAGCGTTTCGGAAGAGATTTAAGGTTAAGTGAATTACTTATGTAAGTTCTTTAACTCCGATCTTTTATTTACGAGAATTAACGCTAGACGGCAGCACCGAGATTACGCGTACGCCTGGATAATTTTAGCGCAATCATTACAGAAATAAAAAACGTTTTTGTGAAACTTTTTACTGCAAGATATAATTAAACCCTTTAATTAAACATAATAACATAACTTTTACACGTCGGCTTAGCATAATATCTATGCAGGCTTACACACATATTTGTTTAACACAGTATGTAGGCTATCATGTGTGTTGGCTTAACATAGTATATACGCCTATGTATGATAGCATGCATGTTGGCTTAGCATAGTATTTGTGTAGGTTTACACGCATATTTGTTTAACAGCGAATATATGGCTATTTAGAGTATATTGCATGCTGGCTTAACATAGTATATATGCCTATATAGGTTAACTTGAATGTTGGCTTAGCACTGTATATTGGTTGCGTGACTTATTTTAATTATATTGTAATATTTGTTGACCGTCATCTACGTGGACGTGATATGTTATGCATTGGTAGCTAGCTGCCTTTACATAGCTATGGTGGTATAGCAGGCCCATGTAGGGATTCATGTATGTCGGCTTAGCGTAGTATGCGTTGTGTTGCGTAAGCCTACCGAGCCCTTGCAATGTGATAGGACGATTCCCCGCACAGCTTGTTGTCCATTTGAATTTACCATATTTGTTGGTTGATTGAAATGAGTGTAAATTGGTCGGTTAAACTTACCGTAAGACAGTGTTTCACTGTTGTTTAGTGGAAACCTTGGTTATTTGATCTAACCTATCATTTTTGATGCTTTCATATATTATTAAAAACTACCCCTCACTTAAAGCCTTGCTCTAGTGTGAATTTACCTAAGGCCTTTCTCCAAGGTGCCTTTACTTAAGGCCTGACTCTAGTGTGAATTTACCTCAGGACCCTTCTCCAAGGTGGCTCTAACTAAGGGCTGGCTTAGGGATGGCTTTACCTAAGTCCATACTCCATGGAAGCTTTACCTAAGGCCTAGCTCCTGGGTGGCTTTACCTCGGGCTCGACTCCAGTATGACTTTACCTAAGATCCGACTACAAGGTAGCTTTACCTAAGGCCTGGCTCCTAGGTGGCTTTGCCTCAAACACGACTCCAGGGAGACTTTGCCTAACACCCGACTCCATGGTAGCTTTACCTAAGACTTGGTGGAGGTATTTGTCTTGGTCGAGAGGCTGTAATTGATATAGCAACATACCTGAACCTAAGGCCCGACTCTTGGGTAGATTTACTTAAGGGCTGACTGCTTTACCTAAAGTCTAGCTCCGATGAGGCTTTACCTAGGGCCTGACTCCATGGTAGCTTTACCTAAGGCCAGATTCCAGGGTTACTTTACCTAAGGCATGGCTTCGGGTTGGCTTTACCTAAGTCCATGCTCCAGGGATGCTATACCTGATGCCTGGGTGGCTCTACCTCATGCACGACTCCGGAGTGACTTTTACCTAAGACACCTACTCCAGGGACCGATCATGTTTTGGCAATCTGAACACTACCCCTTGGTGGACTTAAGGGCCGGCCTCGAGATGGCCTTACCTGAGGTCATGCTCCAATGGTGGCTTTACCTAAGGCCTGGCTCCTAGGTGAATTTTACCTAAGACAGCTACTCCAGGGACCGATCATTTCTGGCAATCTGAAAACTACCCCCAGGTGACTCCACCCCACAGCTTGCCAAAATGTACTTTAAACATACCACATATAGTCATTTGATCCATACGATTAATTTTTGGCAATTTCATATATTATTTAAAAACTACCCCTGGTGAAACCACCCCCAACCATAGCGATAATGCACTCTAAATTTACCCTATCAGTCAAGACACATTTTTCCAAAAATTTTTCAAAAACTACCCCCCCCCCCACCCCGAATCCACCACCGGAGCAACCCCCGGGGAAGGTCCTGAACGTAGCTGAGAACACCCCTTCACCTATGGGTAGGTTAGGTTATATGCAATTTACATACCTTAGGTTAGTGGGTTAGAATATATTTTTTTCCAAAAACTACCCCCAACCCCTCTAAACGTAGTCAAACCCACCCCAAAGTCTACGATCAAGGCCACACCAACCTCATCCATCATCCAAAACTACCCTTATACTCACCGGTGACGTACAGGACAGTTAGGGGTAGTTTGTCCCAAAGTGTCCTCATTAACTACTCTTATGAGATATGGAATTTGAAAAGGTCACCTTTTACCTAAATGTGCTACAGGTGTTAATTCATATGTAATGAACTAATTTAATTGTCGTTAATCTGTTTTAATTTGTATAGTGTTGAGTTTATATTTTTATTGATAGGAGTTGGTATTGCACGACCTCCTGTTCTTGCGACCAGATCAAGATTAGTAGTGAAATAATATAAATCTATATTATGAGATAGGTCTTTGCAAGGCGTCTTATATTAAGGGTTAGACACGTGACGAAGACAAAAGGTGTTACCTAGGCGCAATAATGAGGACAAATTCTGTTGCTTTTGCAAACGCAAAAAGTCTTTAGTAAGGGTACATGTTGGAATAGATTCAAGTCTCCGTGCCTAGCCTAACTATTCTAAATATAAATAAAAATAATTTTAATTCTTAAACGACTAATTGTATTTAATCTTACGAAATAACTATCCAAGTTTTTTTCAGTTAGCAAGTATGGTTATCATAAAGCTTAGAGCAAGATCTAGGAGCTTTGAGCTTTGATCTAAAAGCTTTGAGCGAGTAGGGCTTCCACTTGGCAGCAGAAACCTGGATAATTTAATGTGAAGCGTATGTGCGGACACCTTGTGTCGTCTCATGATTTCATAAGGGCAACTGTTTACTCCAGTTTACGTCAAGTCGTAAAACTATTATTGCCTGCAATAACTGACGGAAAATGTTCACAAGTTGCATTTTACTGTAAGTCTGCAGCATTAGGTTGTTAGCATTACTAGACAGGGTTTATTAGGTATCTGGTCTTTTGACATATATTTTGCAGTTGTCTAATAGATGGACAATGTCTTTACAATAATACCCAAGCTCATGGAATCCATAGAATAAATTGTGAATGTAGTAGCTGATAAGGGATTACCCAAACTTGGAGGTTTGTGCCTGGGTATAGCTGTGTGTTGTGCATGGGAGTACAGCATCTCATTCGTCACGCTTCTTATCATTACGAGACGCGTCAAGGTATTCTCTTCATATTTAAACTTATATTAAGTGATAACACATGGTTTCATACTACAGCTGGTCTTATATTAGAGGTTATGTGGTCTATTGCTTCCTTAACACGAAGATTGTATTACTTTATTAAATACAAACTTTACCTCCGTAATTACTTTTATCAGTTAATAAATATATTATTTTTTCTATTTCGGTAAATCTTACTATAATTATTTCCATTCAATGATAATAAGCTATATATTTTTATTTAATTTTTTTTAAATGAACACTTTCCTAGGTGCGGTTGATTCATTTTAAAAACCGACTCCAATTAAATTCTTTAAGTGAAATTCGTATTCAGTAAACTTTCAACATCTGATCATGGTTATTTACATCCTTTTATTGTTAACTGCTATAACTATATTCTACTAAAACTCAAATTCTACATGTTACATAAATGTGCATTTAATATTGTCTTGTAAACTCAGCAGGGTCCACTATTTGCCGGCTATTTCCATTCTAAAGCTTGCCAGTTGTTCAAACCCGTATTATTTATTTAGTTTATATTCAATAACTCAATATTTCGTTGGGGGAACGTTAATTACTCATAATAGCTTCAGCTCAGAAAAAAATTAAACTCACTCTGAAATCCTCTATTTAACTGTATAAAGCCACTTGAAGGTGTCTGTCTGCCTCACGGTACAGAGTGCGGATCAAACCTAACCTCAAACACTGGTTAAAATATTGTTCCGTTATCTTTCATGCTTACATGTTGACATATGTGAATGTGTATGAGCCTTATGTATGGCCGTATTCGTGAGGCGTATGTGGGTAAAATCATTTGTGAGTTTACATGACGTTATGCTCAAATAATTTTTAAAAGCAATTTCCTATTAGTTCAGCTCTGTACTCTCCAGAGCGCCCCAGGGGCGACCCACACTCACTACCGCTTTCCTAACCGACAGAGGTTCTCCGAAACCCCTGAGCTTGTACATGGACTAATTTGACTGACGGAGATTTTCCGAATCCCCGGTGCTTGACCGTAGACTGGTCTAATTGACGAATAATATCCGACACCCTGTCTCTGTACTTACAATGTTCTGACTGACATAGATTCTCCAAAATCCATTCACCTGTATATAGACATTTAGACTGACGAAGACTATTTATACCGAAACCCGTCGACAGCATAAAAGTTACGATACTAGCTGCGGCTAAAATTGGTAATAATGAACAGCTTCCTACTGTTAGCATTTAGACGAAAACCAGCTTTAAAAGACATTGAATAGATTTTAATAAATCATAAATATGCAAACAAACAAAAAATAAATATTAACAAACATGTCTCATGTATTATTGTTATTAAAGTAACTAATTTATATTTAAAACTTCTTTAAAACTTTACATTAATAATTATAAACTTTTCAATATTATTCGCTAACAAAATTCACGACACAACTGTAGCTGACCAAGTAATTTAATTTAGAAAGCAAATCCTACATTGCATTACCATACCGCGATAAAGTACTAGAGCTGTTGATATATTCGCGTTGCTATTCGGCACTATAAATTTAAATAATTTCTATAAAAGTTCTTGCGCGCGAAAGGGAGTACTTTGGATTTTATTAGCATAGGTATTAAGCTCCACGACCTTGCACCATAGTAACTGCGTAAGGGTTGCTTTAGTCACGATATTCTGGGAATAAAAGGTGAAATATTATTTACACGAAACTACCTGGAAACCCCCGTTTAAAATAACTCAACCCCTTCATACATCTGTAAAGACGATTTTGTAAAGATATGGTCATACTATCCATAACAAACCTTTTACAGCAAAGAGAATAGCGAAAGGTAAATGTAAATACATAATGCTGATGATAGACTGTAATGGTCTGAAATTAGAAATAATGAGACGTTATGGTTTAAAGTTGGTAAGGTGCCTTCCTGGTGTAGTTCTGCTGGCAATCGGGTCCATACTGAGAGGCCATACAGTTTTTTTTTTCAAAACCACGAAGTATTTTCAACAAATGAAAAAGAAATATATTACACTGAATATGCAGGTTGGTTGGTTACAATAGAAAAAGTTAAATTACAATTCAACTTATGGGCGTGATTTAGATTTGTCTACAGTTTACCCGGAAGCCCAGTGTAAGACGGATATGTTTTTGTAGTAATAGTACATTGATAAAATCTGGGGTGAAAAAATCATTGATTTATGCCAAAAATAAAATAGATAGGGATCACTGTTGTAAAATTGAGAGTAAATACAGACATACAACATGTACAAAATAAGTAGCCTGTAATGGTGTGGCCATTTGCAGAAAATGGGTTCCAAAGCCAAGTGGGTTAGACACGTATGTTTTCTGTCGTCGACGCTATGTCAGAAACATATCTTCTGTTTGCCGATTGAAATGATAGACCAGAACGGTAGTTGGAAGCCGAATCCGGATATTATATAAATCAAAAGTGAAAATTACAGGCCAAACTTTCTCTTGTATATACAACATTCAAAGCAAAATGTAGTAAAATAAATTCATTAATCAGCAATTAGGGCAGTTAAACCAAACCATGCTCAGTGAATCTATAGAAACACTTGATAGTTTTTAAGAAAAATTATATCACTAACATTCCAGCTGTATCATAGGAGTTCCTCCGATAAATGATTATCGGCAGTAGCTAGCATTTAGTTAGGCATAAAACCCTACCTAATAGAGGATACAGGAGAATATGGTCTCACATGGCACAGTCACGAACTTGGAGTGCGTTCACTCTGCTACTAAGCCATAACGACACGTATAACATCCACTTTATTGCACCTAAAGCTGGAATAAAACTACATAAATTATAATTTTAACTTTTAGAATTGTTGCAAAATGTAACGGAAACTTGACAGAAACATGCAAATTTAGACACACACACTCTTCTTGTTTATTTGTGTTTAAGTCTCCATTATTCAATTTAACGCATCATAAAATATCACAAGTAAGACGTTGAAGTGGGGCGAGACTAGTGCCTTGTCACAGAAGCATCGAACAAGTTTAACTTGAATATTGAGCATTGTGTCGCGAAACTGCAAATACGGAGCTGTTTAGGCTTCAGTTAGTACCTTTATTTTATACAGTGATATTGTTTAATTCCGCAACTTTAATATCACTTCTGGCGCTCCCATTAAACTTGCAACACCTTATTGTTGAATCTTTTAATAAAATGTAATACTATTAGCATGGGAATTAAAAAAATATATTGAACCAACAAACAATGAGAAAATACAATATTAAGAAGGGAATATATATTTAGAAATAAATATCATAAACACTCAAAAAACGGATAATTAAACAGGAATATAAGAAATATTGCAAAACGCCAAACAAATAAGCGTATTAGGTTATAAATATAAAAAAACTTAGTACACATTTTTTTTTTTTAATGCCTTTAAATTATGCATAGTGGACAAAGAAATGGGGTGTGTTTTACTATTATTGGAGAACTTTTTTTATAAGATAAGGTCCCAAGATTGATCTGCGGTAGTGCCGTAGAATATCTAGGGGCTTCGTGGGTCTGAAAAAATGACAATCTACGATAATGGCTGCTTAGGATTACAGTTTTGGTAATTGAAGGACAGCAAGCGCCAAATTAATTTTCTAAAAATTTGAGCTAAAATAAGTATCACTTAATTATTCAACTGAGATCAAGTTAACTATCCGGCCAACTATAATTAGATATTTGTTGTTTTTAAAGAGAAAAACAAAGTACGCTTTGGTTGAATATTAGTTAGGCTTGCAACTATCCTTCTTCAATGTGTTCCTTCTCTGCGTGGAAACATTCACGACAAATTTGCATGTTCCAAATCATAAATATGTCAATAGCCTATCCGCAAATCGAGGGTAACACTGTCGCCCGTACGTCTGCTCGAGATGTATGCAGACAAACAAGCTGTCATCGCAATTCTTTATGCTAACTATTTGTATGACAGATGCAATATCATCAATCCGGATTAATCGTCACACGAAATGCTTCCTTACAATAGCGTTATTAATTGACTCATCCACATTTACCACTGGAGTAGTTAATAACACAAAGCATCGAACTATTAATCACTCTGGTAGTAACAATGTACGGATGCAGTTACATGTTGCATGACGCTCCACTCTCAAACATCTGGTTATTACTTAATTTATAGCCGTCGCTATAGCTATTGCACTATATAGGCCTCTAGTTCGGGTAAAAGCTGAGACATAATGTAGAGATACGGTGCATAACTATTTGGTGAGGGATGGTTGCTATTGCTAGGGACAGTCCTAGCACGAATAGAGCTGTATATCCATGGAGGTTACGTTAACCTGCATGTATATCCATATACGTTAACCTTGAAAACGTTAACCTAATGAAAAGGCTGATCAACTAGCAAAGCAGTGAAGAAGTATCTGAGTTCACTACATTCCTCCAAATCCCTAATAAAGACATTCACCAAAAAATGGAATCACGGTCGATTGAGGGAACTCTCAGCAGGAAAACGGTGGGAAAGTCTTGTGACGGGTAGACCTATTGACCAAATATTGCCCCGAGCTGTTAGCGTTGCAGTTTACAGATTGAAGACCGGTCATGATTACCTTCCTGCGCACCTCCACCGCATTCATGTGCTACCGACCCCGGAGTGTCTGCTGTGTGGTGGTGAACTTATGGATGCCGAACACCTTAATGATTGTACAGCCCTGGACCGGGCCCAGGATTACTGCAGTCCCATCTTTAGGGAGGCGCATCTCTACTGGTCAGCGCGTCGCCAAATGGCTTAACTACCAAGGATGGGCGTTGGCTATTAAGTAAGTAAGTAGGTTTCCTGATGTTTACAAAGAATGTTGTCCATTTCAAAATTGTTCAGTCATGCTGAGACCAATAAAATGGTTTATTTTAAAGCTAAAATAATCATAGAGCAAAAGGATACCGTTTCCTATTTACATTTTCACAATATCAGAGCCTCTATGTTGTATGAGCACTTAAGCAATCTTGTATTACGAAGCAATACATCTGTCTATCTGAAGCCCAATAAAGCTTCCATACTATAATCGTATTGCATTTCTTGCACTTTCCGTATTTATGTTTGGTTCACTGTTTATAAATTGGGAATTTATAGCCTAGGGATTGCATACAGTGGCACCACTCGAAAGTTATTATTGGAAAATGTAAAAATACGTTCGAGTAATTCAAGAGAGGAAAGAGAGCGAGTTATTCTTTCTATAGATTTATATAGTACAGCAATATATATATATTCCACAAGACTTGGCCTGTCAACCCTGAGCCCTGTTGTATTTCTTACACTTGTCGTGCGGCGGGAAATCTCGAAGTATAATATCTCGGAAGCAAGATTCACGCACCTCATGAAAGCGCTGGGCTGGAGTATTTACGCCTGACGATAACGTCGCCCTTCACTGAATCTGTATGGACACGAATGTATTTATAAGAGAAACTGTTTCAGCATTAAGGGTATTTACCGAATGCACAATGGATTCTTGATAATTTGTTGTATGTTGGTGTATTCGTATAAGGACCTATGATAAAAACGTGCCTTTCATCCTAAGTTTGCTATATGTTGCAAGGGGTGTCTTGAAATTAATTTAAGGGGTTTAGACTCTAAATAATCCTTTCCTGAAGAATGTTATCGTCTATACAAAATTTGTCTTCCAAGAGGTACATTACCTATACAGGACATCACAGTGGAACATAGTTTATTCCAATGGTACACGATTAAAATAACATAACAGATATAATTTAAATAAATAATGCAAAACAAAAAAAATTGTATAAGAACTTTCCTGTATTAAGCCTATGTACATTTACGTTTTAACTAAACATCTTCAGAGCCAAGAATTTAATTTTATTTTGGTGCCTCTGAGGATGGTTGCCCAGCAACCGATACGAAAACAATGTTTATAAAGAAAATGTTCTTATAGAGCGTTTTGTGGTTTTTCCTAATTTAAAAGCAGTCTGCTCCATAATAAAAATATTTGTAAGTCCTAATTTTCCATTCCATACGTACTATCTACTATTTATTAATATGGTTCTTCCTTACATTTACATAAATGTAATAAAGTCTGGTGTTACGGAATTTTAAAAATACTTAATCTATTTAGTAACAATATATAGGATTATAATATAATATTATTACATGCGGATAATACATCATGTTTGCGAGATAATGTGATTCATTATATAACATTTTCTAACATATTGTCTGCTTTGTCCAGAGTAAATAAGCATTCAGTATTCAATTTTATCTAACCTCAGTGACGTACTCTGTTAAAAAAAAAAAGTTGTTAACCTTTTATTCCCTGAAAATATAATTTTATATTAACAACAACAACTTAAAGCAACTGTGGCGTAAATATTTATATTACTTAAAACAACCTCTCACCAGAAATTCAACAAATTTTATTTTAACCTTATGTACATTTCGAATACAAAGTAATCATCTTCAGAGGTATTTTTACAAATAACTGTGATTGTAAAAATACCTCTGAAGATGATTACTTTGTAGTCGAAATGTACATAAGGTTAAAATAAAATTTGTTGAATTTGTGGTGAGGGGTTGTTTTAATTAATATAATTTTATATTAGTTGAATATACACACTTACACTTTCTAACTTTAATATTATTCTACCTAGTATACAATCAGCTGAAGTAACTGGAGTTCACATATATTTAAATCGAGAACTATTGCTAGTATCAAAAAAAAAACTGTTCCATCAACTGACAAAGTTTTAACCATACTTTGCACATCATAAAAAACATAATTTATACTTTGGTAAACATTGTTGCTTCATTTGACTAGAGCCCCAATGATAACTGTTTTAATTTATGAATCTATGTGGTAGTCATAAAGTTGTTTTGTATAATTTAAGAAATACATGATTTACATCTATTTTTGCAGCATACTTATATACCAGCAATACATGCGGATATTGTGTTATTTATGCACAACTTTGTGAGTCTGTATAATCTATTCCAGGACTCAACAAAAGGACATTAGACCTTGATTAAGGAACGTTTTATCACTATACAGACAAGGGGGTGTTGTATTTCTTACACTTGTCGTGCGGCGGGAAATCTCAAAGTATAATATCTCGGGAGCAGATTCACGCACCTCATGAAAGCGCTGGGCTGGAGTAGTTACGCCTCGCGATAAAGTCGCCCTTCACTGAATTTGTATGGACACGAATATACCTATAAGAGAGACTGTTTCAGCATTAAGGGTATTTACCGAACGCACAATGGATTCTTGATAATTTGTTGTATGTTTGTGTATTCGTATAAGGACTGATGATAAAATCGAACCTTTCGTTTTCAGTTTGATTTATGTTGTAACGAGTGCCTTAAAATTATTTTAAATAATTCAGCCTTTAAATAATCCTTTCTACAACAAAGTTTTCATACATACAAAAATTGCCTTTTAAGAGACACATTTACTAAAGACGAATTCTCAGTGGAATATAGTTCATTCCACTGGTACACGTTGATTCAAATAAGATAACTTAGACATATTTTAAATAAATAATGCAAAACGGCGCATTAAAGAATATTCCTGTACTAAGGCTATGTACTTTTACGTTTTAACTAAACATCTTCAGTGTTAACAGAAAAATTGTAATTTTATTCTGGTGATTCTAAGGATGGTTGCCCAGCAACCGATATGTAAACAATCTTTTAAAAGAAAAAGTTCTTATAGAGCGTTTTTTTCCTAATTTGAAAGCAGTTTGCTCAAAAATAATAATATTTTAAAATCCTAATTATCAATTATTGCACATCTTCCACTAATAATTAATTCCACTATAATTTTCCGCTACAATAATAACTCTTTCAATTTATGAATTTATGTAGTCATCATAAAGCTGTGTTTTGTGTATATTTATATTTAAAATATACATGAATTACATGTATTTTTATAGCATTTTGTTATATCAGCAATACATGCGGATATTGCGTTATTTATGCATAACATTGCGAGTCTGGATAATCTATTCCAAGATTAACATTTTGAATATATTATATATGCATTACACCTTGATTAAGGGACGTTTTACCACTATACAGACTAGTGGCGCTCCTAGAACAAATCGACTATATAAGAACTTATATAAGTGTAGTTCTGGGAGTCAAAGCATTGCCAATGGGGCTCTGGAAAAGGTTAAAAGGCTTAAACCACTATATGAGAGCATAACAAACGTCCTAGACCTAGACGGATGGACTTCATCGCTCATGTGCCAGACCCCTGCTGATTGTGATGAACTAAAAACCGGCTGCACAGGATCGAGCTACCTGGAGAAGGCTCATCGAGGAGGCCAAGGCAAACACCGAACTGAAGCGCCAAGAATGAAGGAAAAGAGATAGCCTATAATATATTCAAATTTTGCATTGAGTAAAAGGTTTTCAATTCAAATATTAACATCTGCTTATAAGAAATTGTATTTTGATTTATTATTTTTATAACACTTACAACCTCAGTATTTATTTACCTATTACACAAAAATCTGATTTTGCGCACATCTGATACCCGTACGACAGCTGATTCATTAGTATAAATGGGCCAGAGCGAACGGATGACGATGATTCGGACAATTTCATTACCTTATATTACAAACAAATTCTTATATTCGCCACATAAAATCGTTCACGCATGCGCACTATGATACTTCCACAACCACCAGGCTCGTTACAGTCTGGCCTCGTACGCAGGAACTGCAGTTCAGTCAGTCACCATTACTGAGGACCACAGTAACTTTCAAGTTGTTTTGACTGTACATATGAACGTAGGGGAAAAGTAGGGGGAACAAATTTAACAGTTTCCCTTCATGTCAAGCTATTACTTTAAAAGCACGCACAATATATGTGAATTTCATTTTCTTTTAATTTAAATAAAATACAAGTTTTAGTAATTTATTGGCTAAATATAAAACCTACATTTACAACGCGTGGTTTAGATTAGTATAGCTTGTACAAATACAATGTGGAATGCGTACTTAATGCGGTAACAATTTTAGACATGAATTGAAAGTAAGTTGAAAAATAAAAATATGAAATTATCTTGAAAGTTTTTTTTTGAGAGGTAATACAGTATGAGCGAAAATATATAAGCCGTAAGCCGTACTGATTTATATAGTCTGCAGTCTGTACCTCACAGGGATTTGCCTGTCAACACAAAGGAGCTTCCCACAAGACATATTTTACAAACGGCAAGGAATTTGAAAGTATAAAATTTGTATTCAACGGTTCCAGGTATACCGACATTATAAATACTTCAAAAGGAAAATATATCCTACTTCATGACTTCTACTTATCGTAATACATTTTTACATATAAATATAACTGTTGGAAGCAAAATAGGTTAGGAAGATATTTTCTTTTGCTAACAATTGAACTTGTATGCATTAAAGCTAACCCTTGTCACTTCATGTTGGGTTTTGCCAGCTTACACACGAACCTATCACACAACTTGCTACAGACTACAAATACGAATTCTCTCTTGGCAGCAGACAGCTGTGCACTATAATGCATCTCCCCAGACACATGTTTTAATATTATTTCACGAAGCCAGTTGTTGGCACTGGCTTACATCAAGTAGTAAAACTATTATTGCGAGCAGTATCTGAAACTTTTGTTGGGATGCATTGTACTATCAAGAGAGCGATATACGGGGTTTATTGGGCGTTTGCAGTTAAAGCATTAACATACAAAGCTGTTAAATTAGGTCATTTCTCAACGGATTTAGTTAAAATTACATCTACGTTTATGTAACCCTATGAACTGATTCCGAGTCTGTATTTCCCTTCCATTTATGTTATCCGGCATCGCCTGGATTTAGCTCAACTCAGTAGCATTTTCAAAGATAAATCGGGCATTTTTGCTCAGGGGATAATGCACCGACGCCCTAAATTTTTGAAATGCCCTTCTCTATTCAGTTCCCAGCTCTGAGCCCATTGTTCATATACTTTTGTAAAATTGCTGAATACCTTAATAGCATTCAATTAAAAACGAAATTGTGTAATAAATATATTGCTATGAGACGCAACAAAACCTTATTATTTTAATTGACCATAAATAAACTCGGAAAAAAAGGGATGGCGTCAATTATAACTACTGCGCTTTGCCCCTTTCATTCCTAGGCCTAATACCACAACCTAGAGGTACGGTGAATAGAAAAAGGGAAATAAAAATGGCATCTCTCTGTAGCAGGAAACAGCACCATGAAATTCACCAACGGTTTTCTAGTTTTCCATAAAATTATTCTATCTATGCTCACAGGCGATACAGACTGTCAGGTTGATGAATTTTGTATCTACATATTTAACATATAAATACATTCTAAACAAGAAAATATTATTCTACATATCGTAAACTAAACACAAAAGGAAATTTATTGCGGTTTAAGGACTTGGTCAGCTAGTCATGAATGCCGTCATTGTTTGATTGATTCGTTTGCTCCAAGAGAGTTTATTTTCAGTTTAGTCCCGCACAAGATTAGACGTCTGTGCTTTCTAAGGGATATTAATCGACTCTCTACACTTACAGCATAAATAAAAATAATTATGGCCCAATTAACCTTCTGTCGGACGTCTAAACATAATAAAACGCTTCAGCAGATGTTGTGTCAACTGGAGTGGGAAGCTCAGAAAACCTTTTACTCGGTATCGGCAGTATCAGATGTTTGTTAGTAGTTTTTGTTATATATTAGTGTATTCTTGTGTACATACGAAATGAATATTAGAGGAAGCCTATAATACAAAGCTAAATTCAAACAGTAAGTAGATTTTTTATTTGTTTTTACTAATTCTGATTATACATATTAGTAAAAACAAATAATATACTAAGGTACGCAACAACGAATAAAGAAATTTTCTTTCACCCGTATACAAAATATATTATTTAGTTCTTTATAAGTGAGATTATTTTTTGTAGAGAAATACAATTTAATTGACGCCAGGAATTAATTTGAATAAAATCTAACAGACTATATATTAGGCTCTCAGATGTTACGTATAACTCACTATTATTTGTTTATACTGTAGACAAGCATATCTTGACTTTATAAAAAGTTTTAAAACATATATTATTAATATATACTTATTATTATAAAACCACTTTGTGAATATATATATATATATATATATATATATATATATATATATATATATATATATATATTAATTTAGTAACGATTTATTCCCCTACATTCAGCTAATATTTACAGTTTTATCTGAAACTTACAACCAAGTGAGAGAGAGAGAGGGGGGAGAGAGAGAGGGAGAAAGGGAGAGAGAGATAGGGAGGGAGAGAGAGAAAATAATGATACTGGAGAGCGAAAATGTACATCTCTACTAATTACAATTTGTGGTAGAAGATTGGTTTACTTGTCTCTGCAAGGAATGTCAACATCTACCAACCCCCCTAATGTTATATATTGTCAGATAACCCCCCTTAACGTTGTATGTTACGAGGTACAACAGGTAAACACTTAAAAAAGCTCTATCTATCTATTTATATATATCGCAGTAAAATATCCTTATTTACAATTTGAAGAACCGAGATGTATGTTGGACAAAAAGGAAGGCCTTTTAGGATAAGAAATATACTGGCATAAAAAATTACTTTTAAAAAAGCTCAAATATTCCAGTAGTTAACCACACTGTGCAATAAGATGTCAGTCAAGGGCCGAGTTGACAAAACAACAAGTCTTCCCAATTAACGTATGGCGATGTTTAGAAATTATGTATTTCTACTTGTCAGAAATTCATTTAATTAATTTCATTTTCAGAAGATAGAGAGGAAAAGCTTGTGCTTTCTCATTATTTCACAAAGCCATCTGTTGGCACTGCTTTACAACAGCCATAAAGGTATTATTGTCAGCAGTAAATAAGAGCAGACGTAGATTGGCCGTATATTACCGTCAGTCTGCAGCACAGTTTCCCAGCCGTATAAGGCGATGGCTGTATCCGGCAATAAGAAGCATGACGTAATAACATAAAGCTCTTACAATTGTGATAACACATAAAAGGAAGTATAAAGATATGTTTGCTTTATTTGAATCAGAAGATTTTATTTTCTAATCTCTGTGAGAAAGCAATATGTGAAATAGTAGAGCTGGGTAATAAGATTGTGTGTCGAGTAAAAACTCTGCAAAGTTGGAAATCTGTGAACCAGAAAGTTTATACAATGGGGGAAATGAAAAATCGCAAGTCTATGAGGTCGGTGGTCTGACGAAGAAGATGTCTGGCAAGTAGGAATGATGGGAAGGAGAAAGTCTGTAAAGTTGGACAGGTCATATAGGGACCTATGAAGTAGGAAACATATTGAGCAGAAAGTATACATTGGTGAATCTGTGAAGTAAGAAATCTGTATAGTTTGAAATAAAATAAGAAACAGGAAGTCTATGAGGTAGGTGGTCTGACGAGTATGAAGTCTGTCAAGTAAGAATGGTGTGGAGGAAAAAGTCTGTAAAGTTGGACGTCAGTCGAATGGCGAATCTGTGAAGTAGAATTACTGTAGATTAGAAAGTGTATAAAATGGTGATTCTGTGAAGTAAGAAATCTGTAAGGTTTAACGATTTTGAAGTCTATGAAGAAGGATGTCTGTGGTGTCTGTTGAGATTTTCGAATGAAGGTGATCTAGTAAAGTTTGTTGAATATTTAAATGGAATTTTACAGTTTTATAAGTTTTATTGTAATAATTAATAAATATAAGTTTTATCAGACTTTCATCGTTAATGGTATCTCTCTGTCAGTCTTGGGGACGCAGTTATATACGAGTTTAATCAAATTACAAAACACGTTTTTATTATTTAGTCATCTTTAACAAATGCATACGAAATACCAAACCATCAAAAGGGCAAATGACTTTAAGAGACTTTAGCCATGACCCGGCAGCGCTCAAATAGCTCTCAACATCTACCAACAACACTAAAATTACACCCTACATGAATCAGCAATACTAGAACATCGCTCGACACGGACCGCGTCTCTTGAATAGTACTCAAATAGTTCTTAATACGACTCTATAATCCTCGTTTCTACAACTCATATAATGTTCATATCGAGTCAGCAACACTCAGATAGCGCCAAACACAAAACGAAAATAATAAAGAAACATTATCTAGTTTTGTTTTAAAATAAAATATTTCAACCAGAAATGCAGTGGATATTATTTATAAAAGTGCAGCTATTTTTAACTCGCGTGAAAGATCACTTTTCTACACATGTAAAAGAAATGTTTGTGACACGTCGAGGGTAAAACATTTAGATTTTGTAGAAGTTTCCCATTAAAATTAGAAACTCATTAAAAAGGAAGTCAGCGTGTCGGAAGAGATTTAAGGTTAAATGAATTACTTATGTAAGTTCTTTACTCCCGTCTTTTATTTACGGAAATTAACCCTAGACGGCAGCACCGAGGTTACGCATACACCTGGATAGTTTTAGCGCAATCATTACGGAAGTAAAAAACGTTTTGTAGAAGCTTTTTACTGAAAGGTAGAAATAAACCCTTTTAATACACTACAAGGAAAAACTCCATGAAAAAAGTATGTAGAAATAGAACATTAGAAAATAGTAGATATACATTAAAACATTGGTGAGGCTAGATTTACAACAACACCTCGGTTTCCATAAAAACAAATTTACAACAATAAAAAAATAATATGAACTCAAATTCAGGATTAACATTACATTTAGTTTGCAAGATTTACATAAAAAACTGTTATTAACAATAAATTGAATACAATCATTAAACACTAACAAATTGACAACAATGACATAATTCATCAAAATGCGTATGGTGATAAGTGTTTATAATCATGAGTATGTATACATTTATTTATTTTTTTACAACCTTAACTCACAGGTGAGCTCAAATATAATTTAATAAGAAAAAAAGTTTCAGTTGAAGGATTTTTTATGAAAATGAACAAACGTAAAACAAATAAACGATTGATATTGCCTTTCAGATCTTCTGGGCAGCATAGAGACATTTTGGCCGTGTCAAGGCGTTTTAGGTAGGTGTTATATTTGTATAAAGTTGTGCCTCCAAATATTTAGAAGTGGTTTATAACTTCTACAGCATTTAGATTATTCAAAGAACTTTAGAAGTGCTTTAAAAAAGGTACATTCAACTCACATGAAGACTTTTACACCACAATATATTTTTACTTAAACAATAGTGTAGTAGAACCAATCAACTATTTATATCATAAGGATACTTAATTTAGAGTTAATAATGTTGCTATTTTATTAGAATCGGTATGCAGTTTAAACACACATGAAAGTCAATTCAAAGTATTGATATAAAAACATTTATAAGCCTTTGAAAAATATTCTGCGAGAACATAGGACTTCTAAACAAAAGTAAATTTGGTTTAGTCTCCATATGTAGAACTACGTTGACAAAATGTATAATTACATTAATCTTTAGATTTGTCAGGCGTTATGACTATTAATGCTTTCGAAGGATATAAAAAATTTGCGAATATACATAGTACTCATGTAGGGACTTAAACCTATCCTGTTAGGGGATGTAAGGGATTATTGCATGAAGGGTGTAGGACGGCATGCTTGAAGTAGACATTCTCTCTATAGGGGCCATAAAGAAGTGTCGACCCGTTACACACATAGAAGAACGATAAGAAATTATCGATACTACTCAGGTAGGGACTTAAACCTCTCCTGTTAGGGGATGTAAGGAATTATTGCATGAAGGATGTAGAACGGCATGCTTGGAGTAGACATTCTCTCTATCGGGGTCATAAAGAAGTGTCGACCCGTTACACACATAGAGGAATGATTACGAAGTATCGATACTACTCAGGTAGGGACTTACACCTCTCCTGATAGGGGATGTAAGGAATTATTGCACGAAGGATGTAGGACGGAATGCTTGGAGTAGACATTCTCTCTATCGGGGTCATAAAGAAGTGTCGACCCGTTACACACATAGAGGAATGATAAGAAAGTATCGATACTACTCAGGTAGGGACTTACACCTCTCCTGATAAGGGATGTAAGGAATTATTGCACGAAGGATGTAGGACGGAATGCTTGGAGTAGACATTCTCTCTATCGGGGTCATAAAGAAGTGTCGACCCGTTACACACATAGAGGAATGATAAGAAAGTATCGATACTACTCAGGTAGGGACTTACACCTCTCCTGATAAGGGATGTAAGAAATTATTGCACGAAGGATGTAGGGCGGCATGCTTGGAGTAGACATTCTCTCTATCGGGGTCATAAAGAAGTGTTGACCCGTTACACACATAGAAGAACGATAAGAAAGTATCGATACTACTCAGGTAGAGACTTAAACCTCTCCTTATAGGGGATGTAAGGGATTATTGCATGAAGGGTGTAGGACGGCATGCTTGGAGTAGACATTCTCTCTATCTGGGTCATAAAGAAGTGTCGACCCGTTACACACATAGAGGGTAGTCGTTGCTTCATTGTGTCGTAGTTTTTTCACTTTTTCCTTTCGCATTGTTCGTTTGTGAAACAAGGTTTGATATCGTTAATCCAGTTTGTTTGTTTATTTTTTCTGTTTCATTCATTTTTAATCCTAGAGGGCTATTTATGATATAGTGTGGTAACCATGGCAACAACTAAAGGTTGTGCAATGGAGGTTTTGACGTTATGGAGAAGTAAATTTCCAACTATATGAAGATTGGCTCAGTTCTAGATTTTGAACATGAAGATACTGTGGTCGAATCCGACCGGGACCTCCAAATTTTTATAATTTAATTAAAAAGAATAAATATTTGAAAAAGATGTATTAACATCAATTGTCGTTCATTATAGGTTAAAAGAAATATATTTCCTCTTGATTGGATGAAAAACAATATATATATCTATCATGAGACTGAACTACTAGAAGGAATTTAATAATAGTTTAACTAATTATATTGAAAGGTTGTATTTAATCTTATGAAATAAGTACTACCTGGTGCCCAAAGTGTTTTCAGCTAGCAAACATAGTTATCAAAAAGCTTAGAGCGAGATGTAGGCGTACGGGCTTCCACTTGGCAGCAGAAACCTGGATAAATTAATGTGAAGCGTATGTGCGGACACCTTGTGTCGTCTCATGATTTCATAAGGGCTGCTGTTTACTCCAGTTTACTGCAAGTCGTAAAACTATTATTGCCTGCAATAACTGACGGAAAATGTTCGCAATTTGTATTTTACTATCAGTCGGAAAAATTGGGTTGTTAGCAATACTAGACAGGGTTTATTAGGTATCTGGCCTTTTGACATATATTTTGCAGGGCTCTAATAGATGGATCATGTCTTCAAAATAACACCCAAGCTTAGAGAATTCATAGGATAAATTCTGAATGTAGTACCTGATAAAGATTACCCCAACTTGGAGGTTTGTGCCTGGGTATAGCTGTGTGTTTTGCATGGGAGTAAAGCATCTGCACCGTCACGCTTCATTCCATCACGAGACGCGTCAAGGTATTCTCTTCATATTTAAACAATATAAGTGATAACACGTGGTTTCATACTACAGCTGGTCTTATATTAGAGGTTATGTGGTCTATTGCTTCCTTAACACGAAGATTGTGTTACTTTATTAAATACAAACTTTACCACCGTAATTACTTTTATCAGTTTATAAATATATTATATTTTATATTTCGGTAAATCTTACTATAATTATTTCAATTCAATGATAATAAGCTATATATTTTTATTTAATTTTTTTTAAATGAACACTTTCCTAGGTGCGGTTGACTCATTTTAAAAACTTACTCCAATTAAATTCTTTATTTACATAGAATAATTAAATACAATAAATATTTGAAAAAGATGTATAGACAGTGAAAAGATGAATTTAAGTGAAATTCGTATTCAGTAAACTTTCAACTTCTGACCAAGGTTATCTACAACCTTTTATTATTAACTGCTATAACTATATTCTACTAAAACTCAAATTCTACATGTTACATAAATGTGCATTTAATATTATCTTGTAAACAGAGCAGGGTCCACTATTTGCCGGCTATTTCCATTCTGGAGCTTGCCAGTTGTTCTAACCCGTATTATTTATTCAGTTTATATTCAATAACTGAATATTTCCTAGGGGGAAACCTTAACTACCCACGGTACAGAGTGCGGATCAAACCTAACCTCAAACACTGTTTAAAATATTGTCCCATTATCTTTTACGCTTTCATGTTGATATATGGGAATGTGTGTGAGACTATGTAGGTGGCGTATTTGTGTGACGTATGTGTGTAAAGTAATTATTGAGTTTACGCGAGGTCATGTTCAAATCATTTTTAAACGCAATTTCCTAATACTTCAGATACCTCGTATATTCATTTAAATTACGTGGTGGCGTATTATTTAATACAACAGCTGTTTTCATTACTATACTTGTCAGCTAGGTCACTTTATGTATTGCACATAAGTATTAACAAGAGTAAATTATTCCATTTCGTATACGTTAACTCTAATTATACGTAACTAATAGACTGAATATTTAATGACCTAAGCTAAATTTATTAATTTTAATAATCTGCTTCAGCCTATTTAATAATATTTAAAACTAAAATTTATAATTATGAAAAAAAAAAAATATAAAACATAAAATAAAAAGTGAATTGAATGATAACATATAATTTCATAGAACAGGTGATTTTTTGTTTTACGTTATGTTGTAAAACAACTGTTTTAACATGTGCATCTTGCATTATTTATTGTAAAGATTATTATTAGTTTTGATCAGTTAATAAATATATTTTTTAAATTAAATTCTGTTTAATCTGAATACAAATAATTCAATATATTTATAATAATAGTTATGTATTATTAATCCAATTTTTGAAAAGAAAACATTCTTAGGCGCGCCTGATAACAAATGTTAAGGTAATTTCTCATTACGCAAAATTAAATGTTTTTCTCACCTCGAAATTTCTGTAGAGGTAGCTATAAACGTTTACACTTCTGTCGGCACTCCTTCGTTTGCCACAACCTGTTTTTTTTAACTATAATGTGCAACAATAGTGAGTTAATGTATTGCGAAGATTAAGTTTCCTGTTTGTTTCATTTGCAACGACATTAAGAATAAATTACCTTAAAATGAAAAATGGCTGGAAATTAAGTAAAATTAGTTTAAAATATTTGATAATATTATTTTAAATTAGTAAAATGTAATACAATTTTGTATTTTAACCTCAAAGTTGACGTTTTGTATAAAGAATTATCATCAAGACGTTTTCTTGATTTCCAGAATCATTTTGCTAAAATTATTCGGGCGAAGCAACTCTAACATCTGTCTGTCCTTACATACGTTTAAGCTCAGTGCTGCCGTCTAGCGTTAGTTCCCGTAAATAAGAGATTAGAGTAAAGTAAGTTACGTAAATAATTCACTCAACCTTAAAATCTTCCCACACTCTGACTTCCATTTGCAAAGTGTTTCTAAATCTTAGTGAGAAAAAGAGATAAAATTTTAAAGTTTTACTCCTGATGTGACAGAAACCTCTCTCCTACAGTTAGAACAAGTGATTCTTTCACGCCGAGATAAAGTAACTCAACTATTTATCGCTATTATACAGATATAATTGTTTAACTTTAAAATACTGTAACTTTGTGTGACGTAATTGGGCCTTATTAAGGCAGCTTTACATTT
Organism: Prosapia bicincta; assembly: GCA_036971475.1. Classification (NCBI taxonomy): domain Eukaryota; kingdom Metazoa; phylum Arthropoda; class Insecta; order Hemiptera; family Cercopidae; genus Prosapia; species Prosapia bicincta. Next base: position 45,132,169 of record JBAIZL010000002.1, read on the forward strand.
ATTTGCGAATTATATTTGTCTAAGTTTTCTTTGTTGTTAAAATTGCGTTCAATGTTTGCTATAAATTATCTCAACAAAAGCAAAATTTACTTACTAAAAATGTAGAGTAAATTTCCACAAACTTATGGATAATTAAAAAGTCATGAATCTATTGAATTCAGATAATCATTAACTAACCATAATGCTTCTACGTCTAGCGTTAGTTCCCGTAAATTTTTTTTTTTTTTTTTTTTTTTCTTGGCGAAAAACCAATTGAGGTTATCATCGCCAAACAAAATCTAACACAGAACGCGATGTTTTAAATAAAATCAAATAAATTAATAAATAAACAAATAAATAAATACAACAAAAATTACAAAACAAAATAAAACACCAACAATAAAAAACAAAATACAACAATATAACAATGAAAAAATTCTTAAAAACTAAATAACAAAATAACAACAAAGAACAATATAACAGTAAATAAATAATATGTAAAACCATAATAGGTAACAATTTACCAATAAATAAATCTCAATAACAATAACAAGAACAGAAAATAAATTTAATTAAAATAAATAAAAGAAACACAGAGAATTATATGTATAAATAAAATTTTAAAAAATATATATATATTTATGTATTAAATTTTAAAAAATATTTTCAAGTGGTGCAAGAAAGCGATGACTCGGTCAATGGCCGAGGCATCGTCCCTTAGTACCACCTTCAAACTCCCTTTTAAATTAAAAAGGTCACGAATATTTCTTACATTAACACAGTCTACTAAAATATGTTTTATTGTGAAGATATCACCGCAATATTGGCATATTGGTGGATCTTCACGACTCATCAAATATCCATGAGTTGCAAAAGAGTGGCCAACGCGAAGGCGTGTAACCACCACTTCCTCCCTACGTTTTGAACGAATTGAAGACCTCCATGGACGGACGGTATCTTTAATATCCCTCAGCTTATTCTGAATCACGGTATGCCACTCGTCATTCCAAGCAGCGAGCAATAAATGTTTCGCGAAACACACATAATCAGATGCCATAACTAGTTGAGTAATAGGCACCAAACTTGTAGCTTTCTTCGCCGCTTCATCCGCTTTTGTGTTTCCAAGTATTCCGAAATGTCCAGGAACCCAACAGAAAGTTACCCCCACACCCCCCAATTGAAGCCTGTGTACAGCACACAAAATGTCCCCAACTAAAGGGTTGCTAGAGAAAACATCCTGAAGAGCCTGAAGAGCACTTTTGGAATCCGAACATAAAAGATAATGCGAAGATCCAGATTGAATGACGGTCAAAGCTTTAAAAATAGCAAATAGTTCTGCCGTGAAAATACTGCAAGCTGAGGGCAATCCGTAAGTGTAGGTACGTCCAGACGCATAAAACGCACACCCAACGCCATGGTCCAGTTTAGATCCATCCGTGAAAATAATCTCACTATACTGGTGGGATCTGTATATTGCTAAAAACTCTTGGTGGTACACCACATTAGGAGTATTGGTTTTTATAAAACTGGACAGTGAAAAATCGAAGCGGGGCGTTTTTATTATCCATGGAGGTAGACAGCACATCGATCGTTCAAACGTAGTAGGAAGTTCCGACTCTAGATTATCAATTATGCGCGACGTCCGTGTACCGAAAGGGGCGGTTGAACGTTCGCGTGCAATATAAGTAGGTTCGTAGCGGTTATTAAACACTACATTAAATGCCGGATGTTTAGGTTTGCTTCGAAGACCAGATATATAAGATATTTGTAGCATCTGACGTCGTCTTGAAAGAGCGGGTTCCCCAGCCTCGACAAGAAGACTAGGGATTGGGCTAGTTCTAAATGCACCAGTAGCAAGTCTAAGTCCAGAGTGGTGGACAGCATCGAGAGTTTTCAGAACTGTAAGTCGTGCGGATGAATAGGCTTGACAGCCATAATCAATGCGCGATCTAACGACCGCGCGATAAAAGCGAAGCATACTAGTTCTGTCTGCTCCCCAATTCGTACCACTAAGGACTCTTAACATATCCAATTTCTTATTGCATCTCACCTTCAAATCACGAACATGTGGGATCCATGAGAGTCTTTTATCAAATAAAAGACCTAGAAATCGAACACTATCCGTGGTTTGAAGTTGAATCCCATGAAGATAAAGGGTCGGCTCCTGGTGTTGCCTACGACGACTAAATGCTACACACTGGGTCTTCGAAGCAGAGAATTTAAAACCTGTAGTTCTTGACCATTCCTCTAATCTACTTATTGCTAACTGCAAAGATCTTTCCGCAGTTGCCATACTACGAGCAGGCACATATATACAAAAGTCATCTACAAAGAGTGAACAGTGAACCGGAGATCGTATATAACTCGTGATACTGTTTATTGCAACGGCAAATAGCGTGACGCTCAGCACGCTGCCCTGCGGTACACCATTCTCCTGTTTATAACTGTTTGAATACGTGCCTCCAAGACGAACGCGGAAAGATCTATTCGAAAGAAAGTTAGCGATGAATGCTAGGATATTCCCTTGTATACCCCATGATTTCAGAGTGTTCAGAATTCCTCTTTTCCATGCCATATCGTATGCCTTCTCAAGGTCGAAGAAAACAGCAACGAGTGTTTGACGCAAGAGAAAGGCATCTTGAATAGCGGATTCTAACAAAACCAATTGGTCAACGGATGATCGTCCTTGCCTGAAACCACACTGTTCGTTGCAAATAAGGTCATTGGTTTCTAGGTACCAGACAAGACGGCGGTTGACCATCTTCTCCAGTAGTTTGCATAAGACGCTTGTAAGGGATATAGGTCTATAACTACTGGGATTGGTTTTGTCTTTACCTGGCTTCAAAAGAGGAATTACAGTCGATTCTAACCATGCATCGGGGAAAGAGCGCTCCTCGAATAAACGATTGTATATTCGAAGGAGGACAAGTTTCGCAGATGACGGTAGATGTTTCAGCATGGAGTACACAATGGAATCAGGACCTGGTGCAGAGTCCTTCGTTGACTGAAGAGCTGACTCCAATTCCCCTATAGAGAAAGGAGTGTTTAAAGGAGAGTCCTCAGACGACCCAACAGTAAACGGTATTGCTTCTTCCTTCAGTTTATAAATCTGGAATAATCTATTATAGGCTGTAGTAGCAGAAAAGTTAGAAAATGATTTTCCAAGTACATTAGCAATATCATCACGGTTTGAGATTATTCTTCCATCCGGCTGCTTCAGCGCAATGGCTGGCAACGGAGTGAAAGTGCCACAAACTGATTTTAGTTTCCTCCACACTATGGAGGACGGAGTTGTTGCTGTAATTGTGCTAATGTACTGTTCCCAAGAGTTCTTTCTACTCAGCCTAAATATCCTCCGTGCTTTCGCACGGAGTATTTTATATTCCTGAAGGTTTCCATTTGTTGGGTGTCGTTTAAATTTCCTAAGAGCTCTTCGTCGTAAACGGAGGATTTCTGTGCATTCATCGTTCCACCACGGCACAGGCGGTCGGCGTGGATGCGCAGAGGTTTTCGGAATGGTCTTTTCAGCGGCATTTAAAATAGCTTTCGTAAACTTTTCTATATTTTCACCAATGGGTGTCAGATAATCCATGTCAAGTGATACAAGGTAGTTCGAGTAGGAGTCCCAGTTGGCTTTTCGCAAAATCCAACTGGAATTTCGAGCATAACAGGGTTGGGAGTCACATAAACTGATCTTAATAGGCACATGGTCGCTTCCATACAAATCATTGAGTACCGACCATGTGCATCTAGTAGCTAATTGAGGGCTGCAGATCGATAGGTCAACAGCTGTCCATCCACCAGTAGATGCTGCTAAATGGGTAGGCGAACCGTCATTTAGCAGACATAAGTCCAGTTCCGTTCTCACTCTCTCCACAAGTTCACCTCGAGAGTTGCTAGTCGGAGATCCCCAAGACAAATGGTGGGCATTGAAATCTCCTACCAATAAGAACGGAGTCGGTAACTGGCTTATCAAATTCAATAAATCCCTGTGTTGAAGATTTTCATGTGGTGGCAAGTAGACACAACACACAGTAAATTTATAGGGGACAGCTGTTTGAACGGCTACTGCTTGTAAAGGAGTTATTAAGTTTAGAGAAACAGCATCGATACAGTCACGGGCTAGGATGGCTACACCACCTCTAGCTCGATCTTCTGTAACGAAGTCCGATCTAAAAACTGAATACTCCCTTAAATGGAAATTATGCGATTCGTGGAGATGTGTCTCCTGTAGACATACAAACATTGGGTACACATCTCGCACGAGTACTTTAAGTTCTTCTATGTGACTCCTAACACCGTTGACGTTCCATTGTATCACTGATTTGTTAATTGTTGACATTTATTAACTCAGCAATGGATTGATCTGACACCCATTGGTGCTTTCTCCTTTCTTGATTGGGACGTTTTTAGACGTCCCAGGCTTACATTTTTCAGATTCCATATTCACCCGTTCAGGGATGGAATCTGAGGAAGATTTGGGTTTAGGAGGAGTGGTTTTCACATTCCTTCCTTTGTTATCTTTTTTCCTAATACCCGGTAACGACGGTTGCGATGTGGTCTGGCATAACACTGGTCTACGTGGTTTGTTTTTTCCAACATCTTCTGCACAGAAGCTTTGTTAGCCGTTGACAATGATTTTCGCAAAGAAACACAAGGCTCACTTAGTGATTTATTTCGTGCTCCAATCCCCCCAGTGGAAGGGATTGGTACAAGAGGTAAATCACTATCCGTCGCTGCAGGTTGTACTAAATTCAAAGTAGGAGGACCATTCGTGACTATGGACAAAAGGCGAGAAACCTGTTCAGTTAGAACTTCAATTTTTTTCGACAGCGAGGCACAGTTGTTACAGGACGATTTGGAAGCGGTCAGAGTAGCGGCATAAGTCTTACTGTCTGCCTTTGGCTGAGTAGATCTATAGAATTTTTTGGCCTCTGGAAACGACAGCTTGTCTTTCGCCATGATGCCTAGGACAGCTTTCTCTTCCTTAAAAGTAGGGCAGTTGTAGGATCGCGCTGGGTGGTCACCACCACAGTTGGCGCATTTCGGAGAATTGACACATTCCTTATCATCATGGCCTTCAACGCTACATATACCGCATACGTTCTGCTTCAAACAGGTAGAGCTGATATGCCCAAATCGCTGGCACTTGAAGCAGCGCCTAGGGTTAGCCACGTATGGTCTCACTGAGAGCCTTTGGTAACCTGCATGTAAGTATTCGGGTATTTCCGGCTTTCCAAAAGTGACGATAAAAGAAGCTGTTGCTACTTTTTCTCCTTTGTCCATTTTCATAATATTGACAACGTCCGTAACTGACTGAGACGAGAGTTCGGATTTAATTTCATCAACCGGAAGGTACATTAAATCCCTACATGTGATAACCCCCTTTGAATAATTCAAGGATCTATGGGGAGCCACAGATACCTTGACCTGATCAAAGAAAGAGGTCATTTTAGATAGAGCACAGGTTTGTCTCTCGGTGGAAGTCATAACTAACATTGTTCCGTTTCTAAGTTTCTTAATAGAGGCTACTGGACCTCCAGCACAGGCAGTAATAGCCTTGTTAATAAGGAAAGGAGAAACTTTAGAAAGATCTTTCCCTTCTTCGGCACTAGAAACCACTAAATACTTTGCTGATGGCAATGTCTGCGACGTTGCCACCATCAACTTTTTACTCAAATCTTTACAAGTTAGATCGTCAGGAGAATCCTGGCGTGTCCTCTTCAGACTAGTCATATTTGACGTGGTTTTGGAATCCATAAATATTTTTTGCCAGCCATCGTGTCAAGCGTTACGGGCGAGACTATAGGAACGGGTACACCCTTGGATCACATTAAGATCATTTCCAACCCTCAGAACTCTGAGGCCTATAGCTTTTCTCCTTAGCTCGACTGGATGGGCATCAGTCGAGAACTCGTAATACTGTGCACAGGCTCCGACACCCGTGCACCGCGGACACTCCCTGACCAAGGACCGAAGCGGCTGGTAGACCAGAAACCGCGCTTACGTCTTCGGCAGAGCAAGCTCACATCAGCGTCCCAGACCAGAGTTTGTCACGCTCTGGACTTTTCAGCACTCCCAACGCGCAACGGTTCTGACCAGTCAAAATTCCCTAAGCGAAGATGTAAGTGTTGAAATGTGTATAGATTGTGTTGGTGTGTGTACGTGTATGTGTATGCTTTGTGAGTGGTGTAGTGTTAGGCTAGGGTACCGCGAGGGACGCCAAATCCCTCGTAGGTGCGGCTAGTCCGCACCCCCCTGCGGGCAGTTCCCGTAAATAAGAGATTAGAGTAAAGTAAGTTACGTAAATAATTCATTTAACCTTAAAATTTTCTGTCACTCTGACTCCCTTTACAATTACATAGAACCAGTGATTCTCCACGTTGAGTTAAACAATCTGCACTTTGAAAATAAACTCCCCTTCGGGTTTGAGAAATGATTTTAAAACTTGTAACCACTGTAACTTTGTGACGCATTTAGGCATTTATGCAACATTACATTTATGCAACATTACATTTATGCAACATTACATTTATGCAAGATTACATTTATGCAACATTACATTTATGCAACATTACATTTATGCAAGATTACATTTATGCAACATTACATTTATGCAACATTACATTTATGCAACATTACATTTATGCAAGATTACATTTATGCAACATTACATTTATGCAACATTACATTTATGCAAGATTACATTTATGCAACATTACATTTATGCAACATTACATTTATGCAAGATTACATTTATGCAACATTACATGTATGCAACATTACATTTATGCAACATTACATTTATGCAAGATTACATTTATGCAACATTACATGTATGCAAGATTACATTTATGCAAGATTACATTTATGCAACATTACATTTATGCAAGATTACATTTATGCAACATTACATTTATGCAACATTACATTTATGCAAGATTACATTTATGCAACATTACATTTATGCAAGATTACATTTATACAACATTACATGTATGCAACATTACATTTATGCAACATTACATTTATGCAAGATTACATTTATGCAACATTACATGTATGCAAGATTACATTTATGCAAGATTACATTTATGCAACATTACATTTATGCAAGATTACATTTATGCAAGATTACATTTATGCAAGATTACATTTATGCAAGATTACATTTATGCAAGATTACATTTATGCAACATTACATTTATGCAAGATTACATTTATGCAACATTACATTTATGCAAGATTACATTTATGCAACAATACATTTATGCAACATTACATTTATGCAACATTACATTTATGCAACATTACATTTATGCAACATTACATTTATGCAACATTACATTTATGCAACATTACATTTATGCAATTAAACTTTGAGGAGAAATTTAATTTCTAGAAAACATTTACGCTCATTGCTTGTTATAAATAAATATCTTAAGAACACCAATGTTAACATAATAATATTTTGAGTAGAGTTCATAATGCTTCACAAGTTTATGAGTAGTTAAAACGTTATTTACATATTGAAATTAGATTAGCCTCAAATAACCTTAATAACAAAGGCGCCCAAAATGGCTTTATATTCCTTGATACCAGTACGCATAATTTCCCTCCAGACTTCCCTTGTAAGCAGGTTAGGGAGCTTTCTTTGAACGGAACAAACATGTTTTTATTTAGAAAGACACACGCAGTAAGAATCCAGCCGTACATATTTTATTTTTTCACAAGCCTCTATAACTTTTCATATTTTTACTAAATACAGGAGGGTATAAAGAACCTATTATGGACTCAGATATTTCAGCAACCTCTAGGAGTGTTCGAAGAACGCATAGGGGATATTTATTATATATGCACAGAAAATAAATCTCAGGTTCCTATAGGGTCTTTAGCGTTGTAGGTGACGCGTTTCGGATATCTTCATCTTTAAGAAATATCTATGTCCTCATAAAACAGTATTACATAGGTTTGCTACACAATGGAATACGGCGCCACTTGAATGTTTCTGTACTCGGTGCATTTATATAGATGATATAAAAAAAACGTATTATAGAAACATTGTTTCATTGTTTTTCTTCAGTATCAAGTGGTAATGTGAATTTTAATACCAAAGATTAAGCGAAACTTCCATGTTGTTTATTCAACAAACAAAAAATAGATGCCTCTTGTCCGTTACTCACAGCATTGAACAATGCACTGACCTAGTGCAAAACATGTCTGCTGAAAAATATCAATATTTAAAGGCTTTTTTCCCAATTTGATAAGAAAAGTGTAATTATAAGGAAAACCTAAAGATGTATACACAAAAACTGTAAACGAGAGGAATTATATGTTACAAACATGTACAGAAATTCTACAATAACAATAATATAAAATATTAAATATTTTCCCCAAAATAATATTCTTAATATTATCATTTACAAAAGCACACACGCCACAATAGCCAGGACGTTTGGTTTAGCATGTACTTTGCCTCCGCCATCTGCCCGAGGCACAACAAAATAAGCTTGACATGCAAAACAAGACATAACAAAGATAATTCGCCTTTTGCCTCCAGCTGTTTACCTTTGAAGGCTTTTTTTATATTTTCGTCCATTTTAGTAAACATATTCACGAAACCAAGAAACACTATTATCTCCGCAAAAAGTTTGAGAGTCAATTTTAAATAATAACTAAAATTGCATTTATAGTTTATTGTGGAAGCCTTTTGAACTCTGGAACATAAATGTACTAGTATACAATCAATACTTTTACCTAAGAAAACAATTAAACTGTAATTACAATCGTCATTTTTATTGCAATATAATGGGAAATATAGGCCCTAGCCCATCACAGCAACTAATCGATTAAGCTACGTGCAGGTAAAAGTACATTAATTTGATTAAATTCAAAGTCCGTTGATGTTTTCAGATCTGTAAAATTGGAACATTTAATTAGCGTTAACTTTTGAAATTAGAGATGTTCATATGACATAACGTTTTATTAAAATATCCCATTTACTGATTAAAATACTGATTCAATGGGAAACCGTGAATGCTTTATATGATTAATGAAGAATCGATAAGATGTCCCAATAAAAGTCCGTAGACTTTAGAACAAGGATAACAAAATATAATTCTAATAATACGACGTCTGTTCAAAAAATACGCGGACTGAGGTCATTAAAAAAAGTACTTTATTTGGAAGTTACACGTCTGGGTCTCCTTCATATTACTCTCCCCAAAGCATACACTAATACCAACGGTGTTTCCACTTGTTAAAACAGTCCTGGTACGCTTCTTTTGTGATGGCGTTCAGCTCCTTCGTCGCAATTTGCCTTAATCTCCGAAATCGTTTCAAATCTTCTTCCTTTGAGGGGTTTTTTGAGTTTTGGGAATAAGAAAAAGTCACAAGGAGCAAGGTCAGGTGAGTAGGGGCGGGGGGAAGAACAGTGATCGAGTGTTTGGCCAAAAACTCACGAGTTCTGAGTGCTGAGTGAGCTGGAGCGTTGTCGTGATGGAAAAACCAGTTATCACTTCTCCACAGTTCTGGCCTTTTGCGTCGGACGGCGTCCCTCAGACGTTTCAGTACTTCAATGTAGGTAATCTGGTTGACTGTAGACCCTTCAAGGGGGTACTCATAGTGAACAACACCCTTAGCATCAAAAATAAACTGTCAGCATCACCTTGACATTCGACCGAACTTGGCGAGCTTTTTTGGGTCTTGGTTTGACTCACCCATTGGGATGATTGGACCTTCGTTTCAATGTCGTAACCATATATCCATGATTCATCACCGGTTATAGTTCTTGACAAAAAGTTCTCATCTTCATTTGAACGATCAAGCAGTTTCCGACAAACCCGGACACGATTGGCTTTTTGGTCGTCGGTCATCAGGCGTGGCACAAATTTCGAAGCGACGCGGTGCATCTTCAATTTGTAGGTCAAAATCTCGTAACAAGATCCAAATGATATCCCACACTCTTCGGAAAGCTCCCTAATGGTCAGACGTCGATTTTCGCGCACCAGGGTGTTGATTTTGTCAACGTGTGGGTCGTCAGTTGACGTTGAAGGACGTCCAGGACGCTCATCGTCATCAATCGACTGTCGGCCACCCTTGAAACGTTCATGCCACTTAAAACATGCAGTATCGCCGTAGGCCGTGTTAAGCATGGCAAATGTTTCTGTTGCAGATTTCCCTAGTTGTACACAAAATGTCACAGCAATTCGTTGCTCCTTCAGGCTGTCCATTTTAAAATCCGACAAACGAAAAAATACTCTTTACTAAACTGCGTGTAACTAATCAACAAATGAAGATATCTGCGACTGAAATACCGCGTTTTAATCAGCTGATTTATACGAACCTAGCGACACCAAGCGGATTCTCCTGAAACTAACTTGAGCCGCGTAATTCAAACAGTTCGCGTATTTTTTGAACAGACCTCGTATTGATACCAGACGTTGGTAGCGACATACTTTCTCCACAAAACCACGTCGTGTAAACAAGTAAATAGAAAAACTAACTCTCACGTAACAGGAGGAATCGAATGTATAAATTAAAATTAACTTAATGATAAATGAAACAAAAATAGATATATAAATTATCTTACATAGAAATAATACTCACTAAACTATTGCAAGGTAGGAAAACAAATTCCCCGAAAACGTCACGGGGTGGGTTTCTCCCAAGCAGGCTCAATAGTCACAGTAAGCTGTATAATTGTACAAATGTCTTTGGGTTTATAGCAAATAGTTTAGGATTAGGTTATGAAGTCCTCTACAATCTAATCTGTGACATTCCTACCAAAAACAGAAACCAATGAGATTAATAAGGAGATAATCATGTATTAAACCTAATTTAAACGTTCACAAGTAGGTAATAATATTGGAACATGTTTTTGTTGGATACTTCAAGCGTTTTTATTATTTTTTTAGTAATTTTACTAGAAAATTCCTTTTACATGAGTATTTTTTTACATTATATCTGACACGATATAATTTTCAAGTAAAGTTGTTGCGAAGTAGATTTAATGGCAACATCAAAATCTCTTCATTTTTTTCTATCCTGAGCCCTAAACAAACACCATTCAGTTTACATTTTTACAAAACTGTTTAAAAATATTATATCAGTCGATACCCCAAAAGCTGTGGTGTTTTTTTAATTGCTTCCGACGACTTTTGAAAGTGGATTTCACATTATTGGACAAGGATGGATGAAGGAGAAAATGTCAGAATATGTAAAATGTGACTGACATTGAGGCGGAAAAGTAGAGGAATGGTTACAGAGAAGGGTATACTTAGCGAACGTATACTCTAGTAGAAATTAAATTAAAACATTTTACTTCCCAAAGGTGACAAGATTTTAGGAGTTCGTTAACGCGTTTATACAATTTAGCTAAATGTGCTGGTATTTTCTATAACAACGACGATTCCTTCCCATATTTCTCCAATAGGGAAACTACAATTGTATACTGACGATGTGGCAACACCGCACTAACTGCTTATCCACGAAGCCGAATCTTTATTTATTTATAATATTAACTTTACTATAAGATGTTTTGTAATGTTACACTCTCTACAATATAAAGTATCATCTATTCGGGCTATCACATGTTGCCGAGTTTGTAACTTATTAATACAACTCTGTTTCAAACATTTGTATTAGGACCTTGTTTAGTTTTTAAATCCCGGTAGCTTGAAGGCAGGTTTTTTCACCCCTTTTGAGAGGTGGGGTACTTCAGCATAAGCAACCATTCCCACCCATGCCATAATTTCCACGCCTACTTTCCTTACGTAATCCTACCGTTACTTCCAACCCTCTCCTAGCCATTGTAAACGACAATAACATACCAGATGATCCCTCAAAACTGAAAAGAAAAAATTGTGTTCCAATGGTAATTATAAGCAAATTCTTTTTCTTAACAAAATGAACTATTGCCGCTTAACCCCATAGTTTTAAAAACATTTTGTACACACCCGGTAGCCTAAATATGGTAAGCCTTGAGTTACAAAATAAAATTATGTGCGACAAAATATCAGACACGGAATGGGAAATATTTACACTTTTGTTTTACTCCGAACGTGAACTCTCAGTTTATGAAGTATTGTTTAATTAAACTAACCTTGGCGGCAGCATATAAGCACCGTATATTCCCAGATAAAACGCCGCCCTGGTGGCATTCCACTGGAAGTGGCTTTGCTTTATTTACGATCGACTGCCTTTATTATTTAGGAAAATTTTGTAATGCAATGTAGCTCCATTTTGAAACTTGGGTAAAGGGTTTTAAATAGTTTAATTTTTCATACTTAAACACTGTGCGTCAGTAAACTTTAGCCACAAATATATTGAGTAACAAAAATTAACTTTCATTTCCTATAAAGTAATCCAATAGTACATTCAGAGTGTGGCTGAAATATTGTAATTTTTTTTCCAATTTTACAATAGTCTCTCTCGCCATCGCCAGTGTCGGTCGCGGGAGGTAGACTACTGTGCGCTGGTGATGAAACGTTCTAACCGTAATTTAGCTATGATAGCTGTCTTTTTTGATGAAGAAGATCGAAATTATCAGAAATCGTTGCTATTTACGCAAACTGTGTCCAGTCAGTTTTCAATAATATTCTTAAAATGTGAGTTTCTTATTAGAAGTCAATATTTTGCAGAAGACATCTGTAAACTACCCATCGTGTTACTTGTTCAGAACAGCATTCACGCATCTTTGCACCTCCGTTAAGCGGGAGACATACCTGTCTTACAGCTTTTCGATACAACTCCGATCATATGTTGCTCAAAAAATCTGATCGGTGCGGGATCGGAAAGGTATGAGCCCCTGTTCTGGCTCTTTTCCGATTTTACAATAGTTCACCTCGCCATCGCCAGTCTCGGTCGCGGGCGGCAGACTACTGTGCGCTGGTGATGCACCGTAATTTAGCTATAATGAATATCTGTTTGGATGAAGAAGGTCGAAATTATCAGAAATCGTTGATAGAGAGCAGTGGAAAACGGAAATTTTGGGTACTTTACGCTTGGCAAACGACACACGTTGGAAGGTTTGCTACACTTTTTCCCCATCTGTAACAATTACACATCAGTACAAAGAAAGTTGTCCTTTGTGCACACATAATAGCTGTATCACATAGTTTTTGTCCGCGGTTCGTATAATAGAGAGCGCAGACTTATCCTTTGAGATAGAGTAGTTTTCTCGAAAAATATAGTCTGCATTTATACAGCTAGATGGTAAGTGGACGAATTACGAATAGATATATACTATTCGACGAGAGTTGAGAGTTTAGTTCGAGCTACTGAAGTGACGTAGCGCTAAGTTGGTCTACTTTGCATACAGTATGTACAGTGATGATGTTTCTTTTATATTTACCATGTCCTGTTATCTAGATACTTTTATTTGTGGCCGGTAGAAAATTACTGATAAGCCGAGTGTCGGTTGTTTTAAGGGTAAACGACGAAGGTTACATAAACCTTTAGTGGGCTTCCCAATGTCCGCCAACATAAGCCCTCAAAGGATCCCAGCCTTTCTGCCATGCCAGGAGTCACTTATTTTTAGTACTTAAAAGACATAGGCCCTCAAAGGACGCCAACTTTTATATCATGCCAGTAGTCACTTATTTTTAATGCTTAAAAGACATGAGTCACATAATCCTTTGGTACGGACAAATGTTAATTTGCTCATCTCTGAATCACTCCAGTTCGTAAACGGAGTCTAATTTTCTTATTCTTATGGTAAGAAAAATAAATGATGACCATGACCACGGGCAAAGACCCTGACATGAGAGAATGTGTTTAGGGGTAAGAATGGAACCCCAGAGATTTGTGTTTTCGTTAGTTAGGAGTTACTCTGCTGTAGACCCTATAGACTGTGTGCGAGTCGTGTCCTATATTTTTCTTAATCTAGAAAAGATTCGACGATCTTTTTGTTGCCCTCTTCAGCCCTGTGATTCAGATGAAAATTATGTAAAGTATTGTAGAAATTAAGAAATAGTAATATTATAATAGACTTTTAATTCATTTAAAATTAAATTATATAAATATAGTACCTAATCATAATGGCACTGCCAATAAATAATTTTATAATAGACAGCCGAAATAGATATACTATATTGTACATTGTTAAACCCACATAAACCAACACAAGAAAAATGACAACGCTTATTCCAGCTTTAAAAATTTGTTGAATACTCGCGCCATGGCTTATTAGCGGAGATTTGCATGCTTACGTGCGTTGGTTAAACTCCGACATTCCTTACTCTGAATAATTAAACCAATCTTCCGCCGCAAATTGTAATTAGTCGAGTCATTTATTTTCGCATACCTTACTCCGAACTCTCTAGTCCCATCAACACAACAAGAATTTAAATTGTTTAAGGTTTGTAAGAAATTCTTTTCCCCTGTAAACCTACAACTTCTGTTTAATACTTCATGTAAATCGGTCTTACTGTGTAGCAACACATCGGGCAATAAATGATCGTTATTTAATAGAGTTATAAAATTTAACGAAATAACAATATTGTAGAGAGGTTACAAGAAGATATTAGTGCCAAAACATCACACTCAAATTTTATAAACTAAACTGAGACAATACTCTATTCACCTAATTTCTCCTTTAGTGTGCTTGCGAACGTGCCGCCAACACTAAGGGATATATTCACTTATAGCGACCCACGTGACGTTACAATCAGCTGTGACAGTTTGCAAGCCCTCCATGAGAAATATGCAGAGTTCGGCTGCACCTGATCCGGAGCGCCTGGCAAACTCTGCGGCAGATAAATTGGCAGTAATTTGTCTTTCAGGGCTCAGATATCGCATTCTCGAATCGAACTGAAGCTTGACAAACGTACCTCGCCTTTTACTTTACAAATAACAACCCCCCTTCCCCAACGAGTTCTTTGACCTTAAAGAGATTTGTTATTCGAAGAGATTGCATTATTTGCTCATACATCCGACCAGAGGGCATGCCTTATGATTAATGGCCATATTTTTATGATTAGAGGGCGTGACCCATAGTTAAAAGGTGAAGGACTATAGATAAATAAAAAGAAACAATAACAATCAGGAATGAAAACTTCAGAAATATATATGAGAAATTAAAATAACTAATTCAATATAAAAGTAATAAATAATGTAATCAGGAAAGTAAGTATAAACTGTTTACTTCTAAGGAAAAATACATTTAAAACCACGACGTAAAAATCAATAAGTTCGTAACGGAACCTTATAAAACCCTTAACAGCTCGATTTTCCATTCATATGTATTGGATATTCTAAATACAAAGATAAAACTTTAACAATACAGAATCTAGCATAACCTTATTTATTATACCTCAAATTTTAAATTAGAATCTATTTAAATTTAACAATTTATCGTATGTATAAGTCTTTAAGTTTTATACTTGTATACAATAACTTATATTATTATGCAAAACGTTGTCTGTGGTAGCAATTTCTTTGTGTCTTAATGACAAACAAGGACACCCGTTTTGGGATACGTGTCCCATTATCAACTCGGATTTTAACTGGAATTAGTTGCGGGAAACCTAGCTTTAATGAGTCGCCCTCATTTAGACAAAAATAAAGTGATACAGGTATTGGATGCAAAACCTATTTAAAGTTGAATTTTAAATTTTATTAATAGTCCCTAATAGATTAAAATAATTAATCTATATATATATATATATATATATATATATATATATATAAGTTATATGAACATTTTATGTGAACATTTCATAATTAAATGCGTGCTAGGAAAATTCCTGCTTACGCAGCTTTTGTATTATATAGGTGGTGAGAACAGAGCCCCGGCAGTGTGTAAGTCGCCTCTGTATCGCACAGACGTTCCAATTGAGTGCATATCAATTGTTTTGTTTTATTAAGTATAATTTATGGAACAGTTTTCCAAATTAATTGTTTATTAAATTCAAAGGTTTGTAAAAATAAAAATCATTTTTTAAAAACCTTTCGTGCTTAATATAACACGTAACTTATATATATATATATATATATATATATATATATATATATATATAAGAGAAAAAACTTATGAAAGTCGTACCACAACCTATAAATTATTAAAACATAACCTTAAAATATCGTTCACGTTCAAACGAAAACAGCTGTTACCACTAGCCGCCATGTTAGACTTCAGCTGTTTCATAAAATCATATGTTTTGACATTCTTTTTATCAAAAATTGTTTCATACACTCATCATAAAAAGGGATTATTTTTTCCCTTATAAAAAGCATTGCTTTAAAAGGTTTTATTTCAGCCTTCAAGTAAACCTTTAGCACTATCAAATGTCTTCAAGAAGTTGTATTAATTTCTAGAATCATCCAGGCGTATCACTTGTTAACACTTGACGGCTTTTTAACTCGACTAAGCTCAATGCTGCTGTCTAGCGTTAACTCTTTAAATAAGAAACAAGAGTAAAATAAGTTCCTTACGCTGACTGCGTAACATAAATCTTCGCGACGCTGACTTGTTTTTAGTCCTAAACTTTCTTTTTATTACGTTCTTAATTTTAATTAGAAACGAATCGAAATCCGAGATAAGGTTAAAGTTCTTATGTGTTTTCTCTCAAATTAGAACCAGTGATTATATCATGGCGGGCTAAAACTGTTTCACGTTGGAAATAAACAACTCATGGAACTTTCTTTTTATTACGTTCTTAATTTTAATTAGAAACGAATCGAAATCCGAGATAAGGTTAAAGTTCTTATGTGTTTTCTCTCAAATTAGAACCAGTGATTATATCATGGCGGGCTAAAACTGTTTCACGTTGGAAATAAACAACTCATGGAACTTTCTTTTTATTACGTTCTTAATTTTAATTAGAAACGAATCGAAATCCGAGATAAGGTTAAAGTTCTTATGTGTTTTCTCTCAAATTAGAACCAGTGATTATATCATGGCGGGCTAAAACTGTTTCACGTTGGAAATAAACAACTCATGGCAGGATATCATTTTAAAACGTGTTGTAATTGATTGTGAACTTTGAGGAGCTTTGTTGATGCTAATATTGTAAATGTCTAATGACAGCAAATTTAAATGTCTGCACTTGTGGCTGTAAGAAAACGTGTTCGTGTGACATGAATGCAGTCCAGAAGTGTACAATTCTGCAAGATAATAACAAATCGGTGAGAACGTAAAACCCCTTAAACAAGTCTTTAATATTTTTTTATTTCTTAGTTATTTATTTACTAAAAAAATTATTTATTTCGATTCAAATCGTAATGACTTCAAAAATATGCAATACGTAATTAAATATAACCTTATTCATTGTTACAAAACTTAAATATTATACAATTTGTCATATTTGAATATAGACTACTTTAAAATTTTATTTTTGAATTGTAATTATTAAACTTAATTAATAAATATAACTTAAACCATTGACAAATCATTTCATCAGATAAATAAATTCCCCCTTAACGTACAAGGAAATATTGTAATTTTGCATATACGTACATTTGAAATTACTTCTAACCTACAATGCTAGCCAGACACCATATACAGTACGAATTATAAATATAGCTGTTTTATAAAACTATAATCTATCACATAATTAAATAAAATATATGGTGTTTCTGATTACATTAAAAATTGCATTTGGAAACTATTGAAACATAACATCCAAGCAGCCTTTAACTGCAATGTAAAGAACCTGTTACTATTTCAAATCTATTACCTCGCCTTATTTATTATGATGAGCCGTGGTCTAGATAGAAAGACTGTCAATTCATAATTACAAATAATGTTAGGTGTGGCAGATAATAGCAATAGCGTAAGTAGAGAAGAGTAAAATCTGGAGAAGAGTAAAATAAGAGTAAAATCTGGAGAAGAGTAAAATAAGAGTAAAATCTGGAGAAGAGTAAAATAAGAGTAAAATCTGGAGAAGAGTAAAATAAGAGTAAAATCTGGAGAAGAGTAAAATAAGAGTAAAATCTGAAGAAGGATAAAATAAGGTGGTACTAGCGACGTTCCTAGATATTACTATCGAAAGGTACTTGTAAAGCGTGTTGACTGCAACGGTTTAGTCACACCTAAACAATCTAACAAAATAATTCATAACTGAACACGAAAACTCTATACATTTATATATCTAGAATGCAAACCAACTATTAATTTTAATCCTAATTTGAAGATCTAACGAAAAATTTACATTTCAGTTTAATATTAAAAATAAAAATTACATATTATTTTCGCGACTTTATTTACTAAAATAGATGCTAAATATACAAAGTCTTTCAAGGTAAATAGCTGAAGGCAAAATACGACTTGGCTTTGTTATGTCTTGTTTCGCATGCCAAGCTTGGTTTGTTGTTGTGCCTCGAGCATGGAACGCAAAGAACATGTTGAATCAAACATCCTTGCTCTTGTGGCGATTGTACAAATGTAACTGATATTATTACGAATAATATTCGAAAGAAAATATTTAATGGTTTTATATTATGATTAAAGTAGAATTCGCTGTATAATTGTAAAATATAGTTCTACACTTTTGTTTTATCGTCTAAACACCAAGGATATTTCTTTTAAGCATTGATACAAAAATACCCATTGTTACTTTCATTGTTGAAAAGTAACAATAAACAGTTATTGTTATAATATTCTATTTTTTTTCTATAATCTACATAAATGTGCTGAGTATAGAAATATTCTAGCGATGTTACTTCCTCTGAAATGCAAGCGATTCGTAAGTTGCCTATCTGTTAGACTTAAACACAGCTATGAGAACACAAATAGTCCTGGATTTCCCTAATTATTCGCCGGAGAATCCCTAATTGATCGTAGTTGAATTCCTCCATGTAGTTGAAAAATGAAAAGTGCTGCCAAGATAGAATTGAGGACGTTATAAGGCAGTGTTGGTTCGTGGACAGGTTGCATTGTTGCGTAACCCCTAAACCAAAGATCAATAGCAAAAAAATAATACATTTATTTATTATGTGAGATTTATGATCTATTTTTAATCATGTAACATGATCAATCATTAATAATAATAATAAAAACGTCAGAAACGAAACGATCGTGTGACCGTTTGCTCAGTCGCAGACTCTTGTTAGGCCTGGTTGCAAGGAAACCTCCAACAGACAGTATCCTCACTCCTCTTGAAGTAAAAGCAGACCAAAACAGCGAAGTATCGCCGTAGGGCTCCTCAGGTTGCAAACGGATTGCAACCTCGGGAGTGTTCGCTTAAGAACGGCTTTGCTCCACTCCGAGTTTGTTGACATTCACAGACAAGAATGAATTGAGATTGGTTTGTTTTGAAATCCAGTATCTTCAATAAGTAAAAATAAATTTTAAAAATGCCAATACATTTCCTTCAACAGAATAAATCACAAAGTATTAAGGAGTATCTATCTATTTTTCCTATAACAGACATTAAAATTTTTATGATTACTATTTCTTTGCCTAAGAAATAAAACACTTTTATGATATGTAACCACCAAAGTTTTCAGACATTGGCCGCCACTTTTATAAGGTTTTGTGAAAAAAACAAAATCCATGGATGGAATCGAATCACATCAACTTTGAAGTGCAAAAGTTATTAGTTCAGGATAAAAAAACAAAAAATATTTATTTTTACCAAGAAATTTCGGGAACCTACTTACACGGAACGTCTAAAGTAACATTTCCCCAAGAAGCAGCAAGGAATGTAGAAGCATTATGGTTAGTTAATGTTTATCTGGATTCAATAGATTCATGACTTTTTAATTATCCATAAATTTGTGGAAATTTACTCTACATTTTTAATAAGTAAATTTTGTTTTTGGTGAGATAATTTATAGCAAACATTGAACGCAATTTTAACAACAAAGAATACGTAGACAAATATAATTCGCAAATAAATGTAAAGCTGCCTTAATAAGGCCCAATTACGTCACACAAAGCTACAGTATTTTCAAGTTATACAATTATATCTGTGAAATCGCGATAAATAGTTGAGTTACTTTATCTCGGCGTGAAAGAATCACTTGTTCTAACTGTAGGAGAGGAGTTTCTGTCACATCAGGAGTAAAACTTTAAAATGTTATCTCTTTTTCTCACTAAGATTTAGAAACACTTTGCAAATGGAAGTCAGAGTGTGGGAAGATTTTAAGGTTCAGTGAATTATTTACGGAACTTACTTTACTTTAATCTCTTATTTACGGGAACTAACGCTAGACGGCAGCACTGAGCTTAAACGTATTGTTTAAGGACTGACAGATGTTACAGTTGGTACGCCTGAGTAATTTTAGCTAAATTATTCTAGAAATGAAGAAGACCTCTTGGAGACTTTATTTATGCAACTGCATGTTTAGATAAACCCCTTTGGTATTTATAAAGGGATTAATTATATGTATTGAAACGTATTATTATAGACGTATCTATTAAACACATATAAACATATAACGCCCACGCGTGTGTTTGTATACGAGCATGTGAGTATGACCTTGAGTGTTTGCTAATTAGAAAGATGTTTTGTATTATTGTACACCCATTATCAAATCAACACATACCAATAATAAATGGTATAGCTCAAATAACTTGGTATGGAGTGTTATATGAAGATAATACATCGATTTCCATGTTAAATGTGAAGCCCTGAAGGACAAACCACTACAAATTTATCTGCCGGGGTTTTGCCTGGCGCTCAGGACCAGGTGCTTGCAAACTCCGCATATTTCTCGCGGAGGATTATGCAAACTGTCACAGCTTAAGGTAGCTCCACGTGCTTTGCTATAAATGAATATGCCTTTGTATGGAATGTTGGCGACACGTTTAACTTTACGGGTTCACATTACAGCTCAGAAGTGCTCTAAGGGGGAGTTATATTAGAAACTCTTTCACGTAAATGGTCTTGTATTTAAAGGGTTGTAACAGATATCAGTGAAGTGACAGTATTACAAGAATATTTATTTATTTTAGAATGTAATGATTAATTTACTTAGTGAGGAATAGCAATTGTATTTTTTACTTTTATAAACCATTGACGTATACAATTGGATTTGGGAGAGGCGACTCTAATTTTCTAACAAAAAATTGTCATTTCAATTTGATTTTCTGTGAAATAGTTTTGTGTGTAACATTGCAACACTCCATGTATATGTGTAGTAAATAAAAAGTATATTTTATCAGACACACGTTATTGAGACAAGAATTATTATCAACAATAAAAAA
This sequence comes from Prosapia bicincta, assembly GCA_036971475.1. Taxonomy (NCBI): domain Eukaryota; kingdom Metazoa; phylum Arthropoda; class Insecta; order Hemiptera; family Cercopidae; genus Prosapia; species Prosapia bicincta. The sequence goes on from JBAIZL010000002.1 coordinate 45,153,299, forward strand.
ACTAATTACTTTTTTATGGAGTTACATTAGTTTTTTCTAAACTAATAACAATATCTATCTTATATTATTAATCAGTAAGAAAATTTTACATTATATAATTAAGTACCTTATAGTTTTGGATTTAGTTTTATTAACATTGTTTTTAAAATAGGTAATAATAATAACCTGTTTCATAAATAAAATATTTTGCGAAGTCCCCATATACTCGGTCCCTCTACGGCACTAGTATAAACTGTACTTTCGTCTCAATATCTTTCAAACCCCTGTAGTTATACCTCATAGTTACACTTGCCTGCTTAGTATTATAACAATAATAAGGTGTTATGAACATAATATCACAATCAGAGTTATTATTGCGTTCTAAGTATATGTTATGGGTATTTATCTTGAACCGTTCATTCTATGTTTTACGCAGTTAAAACATCTGTTGGAGTTTAACGCAAAACCATTTATAAAGACGATCGCAGGAAATCTTCTTTCATACACGTTTATTGTCGAGTTATACACATTTCCCTCGGGGGTAATCTAGTCTGAACCATTACAAGGTCGGAGGTAGAAACGAACGCTGATTGATCTGCAAACGCAATATTTCCAATCCTCCCAAAACTCCTCCCAGTAGGGCACTAAAGGAGCTCACAATGTACAAGAGGCCGTGAGAAATCATTAAAACGAGGATTTAATTATTATTAAATTGCTATACATTTTTTAAAACAGTAACATCTGAAACAATTGTATGTTAAAAGCTACGCATTTTTCGTTAACCGTTAAAAATCGCTTTAAGGTCTGAGATTAGGAATAACCGTTAAAGTGGCGTCGTGAATATGGCGCACAGTGACAACCGCGCATATCTTTCTGACACGTTAAATGTAGTCAATTATATCAAGAATACTTGCAAAGGTTTTTATTTTTATTATTTTAAAACTGATTCCCATCGCAATTTTCATTTGTTATTTTCAGTAATTTACAAAATAGCAACCTTTGTATGGTAAAGAGATATCTATTCATGTGTGCAAGATGGAAACGCCACTTGTGTGTAATAAGATTGGTGAGATTGAAAATGCTATAGAAATTATATCTTGTTTACAAGAAAATCCTCATCCAGTCAACTCTTGTTGGCCTCTGTTTTATTTGTTTTACTCCGTACACTTACCCAAGTGCATCGGAAATAACGGGTCGAATACAAAAAATCATCAATGTTTCAATTTTCCTGATTTCCAAACAGGTGAATTAAAATGTGCATCATTTCATGCTTTGTAATGTTTGAGAACATTTTGTTCAATAAATTATTGCAATAAATTATGAAGAAGAATTATTAATATCCATAATAAAAGATCATTCTTTTATAAATTTTGTTTTTGTAGCTTAAGAAGGATACCTAACAGAGTTTGATGGCTGTTTGGATCACAGTGATAGGTACATCAGTCCACTGATAAAAAAGTCAACACACTTTTGAAAAGTTACTACTCTAGTAGAAATGATAGAAAGGATCTGAAAAGTTTTTAAAATAGAATCCTACAACAATGGGATTTAGTATTACTCTTTTTACAATTTTCATTTTCTTATAGTCTTCAACTACTAATGCTATTCACAATGTCTTAGGCTATTATTGGGTTTGCACCTTAAACCTTTATCAGAATTGACTGTTAAAAGCTACGCATTGTTCGTTAACCGTTAAAAATCGCTTTAAGCTCTGAGATTCAAAATAACCGTTAAATTGCTGTCATGACAATCACACACACCTTTCTAAGAACAGCTGACACGTTAAGTGTAGTAAGTTATATAACGATTACTTGCAAAGGTTTTTATTGTTATTATTTTATAACCGACTCCCGTCACACTTTATTCAGGCTTCGGACTGGCTAAACAACTGTCAAGTTACAGTTATTTAGGCGTGTTTAACGTCATACAAGAAGCTTCGTCATACTGAATATTTACAACTTATTTATTTTTATTACTTTTTTAACAATATTTATTTTATTACTTTTTAAATAGCTTTTTATATTTGTATTTACCTATGTGTTTTGCGTTAATCCAACTAATTGTCCAAAAACATGGTTTATAGGTTTAAGTTTTTCTTTACCGATGCGCGCTGTACTCCCCAGAGCGCCCCAGAAAATTAGGCGACCCTCTCATACTCACTCTCGCCTACCTCCCTATCTGCCGCAGATGAGTCACCTACTAGGTTTTGGTCTAAAAAACCAACGTTCTTTAAACTGTAACATTTAGTTAACTTTTACTGGAATGTTTGAAGTCTACTAGGTGACCCTCTCACACTCACTATCTCCTACCTCCCTATCTGCCGCAGATGAGTCACCTACTAGGTTGGTGTCATCAAGGTCTAGTAGGTGTGTCATGGAAATCCATAGTCATCAGGAAGCCAAGTCAGTGCGTGTGACTGTGCTCGCCCGTGGAAGTTCGATGGTCGTTTAATCCTTTAAAGGCCTTCCTAGTTTGGATAAGATATAACTGTTTTAGCTTTTTACGGGAAGATATAATCCAATGTTTAAACATTGCACGTTTTTCAAATTTCGTAAAAAGAGTATTATACGCTCAGCGGAGAACTAATTGTTAAAATTTAATGTGGTTGTAAATATAAAAATATATATAATAATTTTTCTTTATCAGAAGTTTATTACTAGCGAGACAGAGCAAGAGACTTGGTCGCCCGAACCCCAGATGTCCATTCGACATGAGAGTACTGGAGGAACCAACTAATCTCGCTGCTCTATGTATCGGTCTGTCCCATCACAAGTTCAAACTGTGCCTAGATACGAGAGAGGGGTAGGCAGCTCCCTGGCCTTCCACCTCCGCTACTCCCTCCTGCGCATCTCAATTCAATTTTCTATGTCTTGACAATTATATGTAGGTTTATATTAGAGATAAAGGCATGTAAATATTTGGTACAGAGTTTTTTAAATAGTGAAAACATTCTCTGTAGTTAAGTAGTATAATAAATAACACAAAAACGCCATCTAATTGTTTCATAAACGTTGGCTACAGTTCAGTAACAAACCACCCATCCTCAGAGGCATTTTAATATATATTTTGACGTTCTGGTTGCCTCTGATGGTGGTTGCTTAGCAACCGAAATTTATCCAAGCTTAATAATCAATTATTGCTTTTTTTAAAAAGTGTTTTGTAAATTATAACCGCCTATTTCCAAAATTGTGATAAAGATACTCTGTTCATGCGTTGTTTACAATCGGATGATTTTGTTTTATTTATGTCACTTTTTTTAACAAAGCTGATTGGGGTATTTACTGTGGTGTCTCAGTGGGGGATTTCTGATGAGTTGAAAAAATAATGTTTGTAATCGAAGTTTGTGATTAACGCCGAAAAGACAATGGAGCCCCTTGTGCTTCTCTTCTGGTGCTCGTATTCAATAACACATTCACTTAAACTGAACCAAAACAATTCACGTTCAACCATTCCGGACTCGGGGAAGTTAAATGCAAATTGTCCTAATGCGACAAAAACTTCCAAACGGAAAGAAACGACTGCGACAAAAATTGACGCGAATTATGCGCCCGACATAGTGGCGTGCGGAGTGTTGCCGATAAGAAAGCGGTCCCACTGCGTTGCTGGCGATGAATAATGCAAAAGGTGTTGAAATTGCTCGCGGATAACGCGGCGAATTATATCGTTGTAGATTTAACGAGCTTTAGTTTGTAGAGTTTTTGAATAATTTAAAGAATTATAAACATCTTCAGGTCTGTTTTTTTAATACGAAAAAAGTAAAAAGGTGCGCCGTTTAGGTTTGGAGGCAAAATGTTCTCAAAGTGGAATAGTACCTCGCGATTCTCCATTAACTACTCCCTCCCCCCAGAACTAGAGATCAGATACTCTCATGAGTAGCTAACACAGTAAGGACAAAGTTCCCAGCCGATCCTCGGGTTTATTGGATTTCTTAGCTTTTATCTAGACTCTGCTTTTTGATCGTCACTCGATGTACTCACAGTACCTGGTATTACAGTACATATTTCCTTTATGCCACCTGTTTACGTCAACATGCAATCTTACATCATACTATCGCCTAAATGTTCTTTTGTCATAAAAAACGTAATTACTATTTATTGTGGTTGCTTAAGAAATTTTAAATAACTTGTCTGGTGGGTAGCACTGAATGTCTACTGCAGCCCTGTCCCGTCCAAGGCTCTAAGTGGCCTTTTTAATTTATCAATTGTTATAACTATTTATTATTTAGTGTTTAAATGTTTAAAACAAACAAATTTATATAAAAAAGACAAAATAATATCACATATTTCTAGGTAATTTTCAAATTCCTTCTGTTAGCTCACACTCTCCTTATATTAGAGAGTGTACAAATTTTCAATTTTTAAAAATACTTTTTTATTCATCCAATCAAGTTCAAATACATTTCTTTAAATTGATGAAATACATTCCTAATAGTGGATGACAATTGATGTTAATACAGTTTTTTCAAGTATTTATTCATTAATTTAAATTTTAAAAAACTTGATGTCCCGATCGGATTTGAACTGAGGAACTATAGGTTTGAAATCCAGCACTTTGGCACTGAGCCAAATTTTCCATTGATAAAAATCAGTTATTTAAAGATGTATATGAAATTATAAGAGAAAGGTTCCTTGGAATAGTAAAGCATTACAAGAGGTGGATAGAATGAGAAATTATAAACCACAATCAGCTTCATAAATTAGAAACGAGAAAAAAGAAAGTTAATAGGTACTAGCAAACAAAATAAGACTCCAACACCGTATAAGTTACTGTATAGAGAAGAAAATGGAAAATTGCAAAGAATTCTCTTTCTATTTTGCCACTTAATATTGTGATTCTGTCATATGTATATACATATTTATATTAATTGTAATTATAAAATAATAAGTCATAAGATAACTTTTGTCTTCGTCCACTTCAATAGGAATTGACATTAAAATTTGTTTCTACATAACTTGTTAGTAGAATATTTTTAAGTATTTTTATCGTTTATAGCGTTTATATTTGTAGTTTATATCGTCTCTTCACTCTTTTCTTATTTCAAGTTACAACTTTAACATTGATGTAATTGTTACTTATAAAACCCAGCTCCGGTGAGTTAGGGTAAGCAATGATAATGCTATTGGATTTTTACCAGGAACATTTTTTTCAATAAAATAATAGTAAAAACATAACTTTGTATAATTACTGATCTATACAAATATCACCCAGAAACCGCTCTCTTTTTCTGACTTTTTTCCCCCACGTACAAATGTTTCACTAGTTTTTTCTTCATCAAAAAACTGAAACCATCGTTTCTTCCTCACTCTCATTTTCCGATTCAAATTCCAAACTAAAATCCATCAGTAGAATCTAATTGATAATCATTTTGCTACTCCCTGCTCCTACGCGTGTTAGATATTTCAAAACTGCGTTTTAACTTGCGACCCAATTCATCAGCTTTGTCCCTCGCAGAAATTCATCTTGAGTAGTACTGCGTCACTTCACCAGGTTGCGTCCCAACGTGCGGGGGTTGTAAGGCTGGTAGAGGCTGGAAACTACAGTTAAAACTACAGTTATGCAAGCTACAGTTAAAAGGCGCCGAAATGTGTTTATGAACTTGACGCAGCTTCTTGTTACTTTGTATTTTCTGTGTTGCTGTGTGGAATGGAAGGCTGGACGTTGAAGGTGACACCAAGATGAGGTTGCTGTCTTTCTAGATGCGATGTTATAGACATTCTGAGGATGGCCGGAGTGTAGGAGCTGACTAATCTGGAGGTGTTCGATAGGGTGGACGGTCTTGAAATCGAAGTTCGTATAAACATTAGAAGGTGGCTGGAGGTCAGGTTGATAGAGCGTTTGACTAACCCAAAGGCCCTGGTTCGATTCCAGGTATCGCCAAATGCTTTTCAGCCCCCAGGTCTACTAAGCCGGTGGCAATGAGTGCCTAGGGACTAACGTAAGGTAATAATGGTTGAAGCAGAACCGTCTATAATAAATGCGAGGCCTGAAGCAAAACATTTTTGCGATGCCTTTTTCAAAAACGTTGTCTTCCCCGAAAACTTTTTAAAATTCACGAGCAAAAATGAATGTTTAAAACAATTTTGACGAAGTCATTTCGTCTCTAACACATTCTAATCATTCTCCAATATTTTTCATTTGTAAGGGTTGAATCTGTTTTTATTTTTGATGTGTACAATAGTGTTTTCTGTGTAAGGAATTAAGGTAAGAAAGAAATATAATATACGACCATAGTCTAAACTCTTTCACTTTTAAATGAATGAACCTTTAGGATAATTATAATAGTTTAGCTCTGAAAGGAAATAAATAATTTCGCATTAGCAATTTTTGTTTGCTTTTTTGTAAATTACTTCGCCGCCACTATAAACGTTGTTTGGCATTATTTTGGTCGCGATGCTGACATCTCGTTCGTAGGATTTGTCATTAGTCAATAATGTAACATATTGCGCGGGGTAATATATATATTTTCCCTAATCAGACAGATATTTTAGGGGCATGTATCTGTATGTTATTATATTATTTTCATTCAAACAAACCATTTGTATCGTGAGTAAAGCCTTGCCGTGCGAGGCCAGGAGCGGCCGCTCCACTCTAAGGACGGCTTTGGGATGGTGTCCAGTTATTTGCCCCCAGTGTTATTTCCTACCAGTGTCATTTGCTACCTGTTAGGGGGTGGGGTAAGAGCGGCCACCGTGGAGGGGGGGGGCGCTAATTAGGGCTCTGCAATTATGCAAACAAAACTCAAACATCCTCTGTAGTTAACAAGTGATTCCCATCACTCTTTATCCAGACCTTGTATCTCTTAAACCATTTTAATGATATAAACAGGTGTCAATATTATTATTATAAAGCTTATAAATAACAGAACCTAAAGCTTGCCATGTCATGAGAAGTGATAAATGTATGTCCTTCAATTTAAGGCAAGAGGATAATGAGAACTTAACTTCTTAATAAAGAGGAGAAGGAGAAGGAAGAACTTGCTTGAAGGATCTGACAGAATAGTATAAGGACGTCTGAGGATCGTTTCAAGGAGTATCCTACCACTAAGTCGGCATTAAGGTCACTAACTTCCTGAATGGGAGGTGGATATAGCTGAGTAAATTATTATATTTGCACTTTCACTCTTTAGCATCTAAAATATTTGGTGCAAACAGCTAATGTAGTCCAGTAAAGGGCATTTTTAACGCTTTTGCAGACACAGCTTGAGTCATGTATGGATGTGAGTTTAAACATTTACAAGTATATTGTCGTGCCATAGAATTGTTAAAACATTTATAAGTTTCAATTTTATATTGTCTTGTAAAATATTTGCATAAATTAGGAAATATTTTAATAATTAATTCATTTACTAGTTCGTTCATGTTCTATACACGTTTCGTTTCATTATGCCGTTACCAAAGTTGCATGTTTCGTCCACATCTGTCTTTCGCTTCCGGTACAAACTGCAATTAACTGTGCAACGCCTTGATTTCAGTTTCCTCATCAAACTTTGGTTCCGGTTATAGATAAGGAAACAGGAATGCAACTGACTGGCGGCGGCTCTAAGTGTTTTAGGCTATAAATAGTGATTCGTTTAGAATACTCTTGCGTGCACTTAAACTTTAGTAAAGAAATGTTTCCAATGATTTAATTATATTCCACCGTCTAAACAATGAGATAACGGATATTTTCTAAACTCTATCCATGTACAAATTAAATATTGCAAAGGCAATGGGTTAAAACAGTCAAACTAAGTGCATAATGTGAGTGCTTGTATGTTCGGGAAACACATTGGTTGGTTTAAGTATGGCGTACCCTACAACCTGAGTATCTCTCCTTGAATATGTGACCCTTCTTCTCATCAATCTGTCCCAAGATAAACTCTTTAGCTGGGATGCTCTGAATAAAGCAGATATATCTTTCACTCCTCTTCAATATACTTCTCGCATTTTACATCTAGACACCTCTTTATGACCACGATAAAGTGTGGGTATATTTTAGGTAATATATCTGATATCACAACCTCCCAGAATCGGGGATTATCTTTCCTTAATCCTCTGAGATACCCTCTGTCCTTATCCTTCTGTCAAAGCAATGGAAAAGGTAGAGACCTCTTTATGACCACGATAGAGTGTGGGTATATTTTAGGTAATATATCTGATATCACAACCTCCCAGAATCGGGGATTATCTTTCCTTAATCCTCTGAGATACCCTCTGTCCTTATCCTTCTGTCAAAGCAATGGAAAAGGTAGAGACCTCTTTATGACCACGATAGAGTGTGGGTATATTTTAGGTAATATATCTGATATCACAACCTGCCAGAATCGGGGGTTATCTTTCCTTAATCCTCTGAGATACACTCTGTCCTTATCCTTCTGACAAGGCAATGTAAAAGGTAGAGACCTCTTTATGACCACGATAAAGTGTGGGTATATTTTAGGTAATATATCTGATATCACAACCTGCCAGAATCGGGGGTTATCTTTCCTTAATCCTCTGAGATACCCTCTGTCCTTATCCTTCTGACAAGGCAATGTAAAAGGTAGAGACCTCTTTATGACCACGATAAAGTGTGGGTATATTTTAGGTAATATATCTGATATCACAACCTGCCAGAATCGGGGGTTATCTTTCCTTAATCCTCTGAGATACCCTCTGTCCTTATCCTTCTGACAAGGCAATGTAAAAGGTAGAGACCTCTTTATGACCAAGATAGGGTGTGGCTATATTTTAGGTAATATATCTGATATCACAACCTGCCAGAATCGGGGGTTATCTTTCCTTAATCCTCTGAGATACCCTCTGTCCTTATCCTTCTGACAAGGCAATGTAAAAGGTAGAGACCTCTTTATGACCACGATAAAGTGTGGGTATATTTTAGGTAATATATCTGATATCACAACCTGCCAGAATCGGGGGTTATCTTTCCTTAATCCTCTGAGATACCCTCTGTCCTTATCCTTCTGACAAGGCAATGGAAAAGGTAGAGACCTCTTTATGACCACGATAAAGTGTGGGTATATTTTAGGTAATATATCTGATATCACAACCTGCCAGAATCGGGGGTTATCTTTCCTTAATCCTCTGAGATACCCTCTGTCCTTATCCTTCTGACAAGGCAATGGAAAAGGTAGAGACCTCTTTATGACCACGATAAAGTGTGGGTATATATTAGGTAATATATCTGATATCACAACCTCCCAGAATCGGGGGTTATCTTTCCTTAATCCTCTGAGATACCCTCTGTCCTTATCCTTCTGACAAGGCAATGTAAAAGGTAGAGACCTCTTTATGACCACGATAAAGTGTGGGTATATTTTAGGTAATATATCTGATATCACAACCTGCCAGAATCGGGGGTTATCTTTCCTTAATCCTCTGAGATACCCTCTGTCCTTATCCTTCTGACAAGGCAATGTAAAAGGTAGAGACCTCTTTATGACCAAGATAGGGTGTGGCTATATTTTAGGTAATATATCTGATATCACAACCTGCCAGAATCGGGGGTTATCTTTCCTTAATCCTCTGAGATACCCTCTGTCCTTATCCTTCTGACAAGGCAATGGAAAAGGTAGAGACCTCTTTATGACCACGATAAAGTGTGGGTATATTTTAGGTAATATATCTGATATCACAACCTGCCAGAATCGGGGGTTATCTTTCCTTAATCCTCTGAGATACCCTCTGTCCTTATCCTTCTGACAAGGCAATGTAAAAGGTAGAGACCTCTTTATGACCAAGATAGGGTGTGGCTATATTTTAGGTAATATATCTGATATCACAACCTGCCAGAATCGGGGGTTATCTTTCCTTAATCCTCTGAGATACCCTCTGTCCTTATCCTTCTGACAAGGCAATGTAAAAGGTAGAGACCTCTTTATGACCAAGATAGGGTGTGGCTATATTTTAGGTAATATATCTGATATCACAACCTGCCAGAATCGGGGGTTATCTTTCCTTAATCCTCTGAGATACCCTCTGTCCTTATCCTTCTGACAAGGCAATGTAAAAGGTAGAGACCTCTTTATGACCAAGATAGGGTGTGGCTATATTTTAGGTAATATATCTGATATCACAACCTGCCAGAATCGGGGATTATCTTTCCTTAATCCTCTGAGATACCCTCTGTCCTTATCCTTCTGACAAGGCAATGTAAAAGGTAGAGACCTCTTTATGACCAAGATAGGGTGTGGCTATATTTTAGGTAATATATCTGATATCACAACCTGCCAGAATCGGGGGTTATCTTTCCTTAATCCTCTGAGATACCCTCTGTCCTTATCTTTCTGACAAGGCAATGTAAAAGGTAGAGACCTCTTTATGACCAAGATAGGGTGTGGCTATATTTTAGGTAATATATCTGATATCACAACCTGCCAGAATCGGGGGTTATCTTTCCTTAATCCTCTGAGATACCCTCTGTCCTTATCCTTCTGACAAGGCAATGTAAAAGGTAGAGACCTCTTTATGACCAAGATAGGGTGTGGCTATATTTTAGGTAATATATCTGATATCACAACCTGCCAGAATCGGGGATTATCTTTCCTTAATCCTCTGAGATACCCTCTGTCCTTATCCTTCTGACAAGGCAATGTAAAAGGTAGAGACCTCTTTATGACCAAGATAGGGTGTGGCTATATTTTAGGTAATATATCTGATATCACAACCTGCCAGAATCGGGGGTTATCTTTCCTTAATCCTCTGAGATACCCTCTGTCCTTATCTTTCTGACAAGGCAATGTAAAAGGTAGAGACCTCTTTATGACCAAGATAGGGTGTGGCTATATTTTAGGTAATATATCTGATATCACAACCTGCCAGAATCGGGGGTTATCTTTCCTTAATCCTCTGAGATACCCTCTGTCCTTATCTTTCTGACAAGGCAATGTAAAAGGTAGAGACCTCTTTATGACCAAGATAGGGTGTGGCTATATTTTAGGTAATATATCTGACATCACAACCTCCCAGAATCGGGGATTATCTTTCCTTAATCCTCTGAGATACCCTCTGTCCTTATCCTTCTGACAAGGCAATGGAAAAGGTAGAGACCTCTTTATGACCAAGATAGGGTGTGGCTATATTTTAGGTAATATATCTGATATCACAACCTGCCAGAATCGGGGGTTATCTTTCCTTAATCCTCTGAGATACCCTCTGTCCTTATCCTTCTGACAAGGCAATGGAAAAGGTAGAGACCTCTTTATGACCACGATAAAGTGTGGGTATATTTTAGGTAATATATCTGATATCACAACCTGCCAGAATCGGGGATTATCTTTCCTTAATCCTCTGAGATACCCTCTGTCCTTATCCTTCTGACAAGGCAATGGAAAAGGTAGAGAACTCTTTATGACCAAGATAGGGTGTGGCTATATTATAGGTAATATATCTGACATCACAACCTGCCAGAATCGGGGATTATCTTTCCTTAATCCTCTGAGATACCCTCTGTCCTTATCCTTCTGACAAGGCAATGTAAAAGGTAGAGACCTCTTTATGACCAAGATAGGGTGTGGCTATATTTTAGGTAATATATCTGATATCACAACCTGCCAGAATCGGGGGTTATCTTTCCTTAATCCTCTGAGATACCCTCTGTCCTTATCCTTCTGACAAGGCAATGGAAAAGGTAGAGACCTCTTTATGACCACGATAAAGTGTGGGTATATTTTAGGTAATATATCTGATATCACAACCTGCCAGAATCGGGGGTTATCTTTCCTTAATCCTCTGAGATACCCTCTGTCCTTATCCTTCTGACAAGGCAATGGAAAAGGTAGAGACCTCTTTATGACCACGATAGAGTGTGGGTATATTTTAGGTAATATATCTGATATCACAACCTGCCAGAATCGGGGGTTATCTTTCCTTAATCCTCTGAGATACCCTCTGTCCTTATCCTTCTGACAAGGCAATGTAAAAGGTAGAGACCTCTTTATGACCAAGATAGGGTGTGGCTATATTTTAGGTAATATATCTGATATCACAACCTGCCAGAATCGGGGGTTATCTTTCCTTAATCCTCTGAGATACCCTCTGTCCTTATCCTTCTGACAAGGCAATGTAAAAGGTAGAGACCTCTTTATGACCAAGATAGGGTGTGGCTATATTTTAGGTAATATATCTGATATCACAACCTCCCAGAATCGGGGGTTATCTTTCCTTAATCCTCTGAGATACCCTCTGTCCTTATCCTTCTGACAAGGCAATGTAAAAGGTAGAGACCTCTTTATGACCAAGATAGGGTGTGGCTATATTTTAGGTAATATATCTGATATCACAACCTGCCAGAATCGGGGGTTATCTTTCCTTAATCCTCTGAGATACCCTCTGTCCTTATCCTTCTGACAAGGCAATGGAAAAGGTAGAGACCTCTTTATGACCACGATAAAGTGTGGGTATATTTTAGGTAATATATCTGATATCACAACCTGCCAGAATCGGGGGTTATCTTTCCTTAATCCTCTGAGATACCCTCTGTCCTTATCCTTCTGACAAGGCAATGGAAAAGGTAGAGACCTCTTTATGACCACGATAAAGTGTGGGTATATTTTAGGTAATATATCTGATATCACAACCTGCCAGAATCGGGGGTTATCTTTCCTTAATCCTCTGAGATACCCTCTGTCCTTATCCTTCTGACAAGGCAATGTAAAAGGTAGAGACCTCTTTATGACCAAGATAGGGTGTGGCTATATTTTAGGTAATATATCTGATATCACAACCTGCCAGAATCGGGGGTTATCTTTCCTTAATCCTCTGAGATACCCTCTGTCCTTATCCTTCTGACAAGGCAATGTAAAAGGTAGAGACCTCTTTATGACCAAGATAGGGTGTGGCTATATTTTAGGTAATATATCTGACATCACAACCTCCCAGAATCGGGGATTATCTTTCCTTAATCCTCTGAGATACCCTCTGTCCTTATCCTTTTGACAAGGCAATGGAAAAGGTAGAGACCTCTTTATGACCAAGATAGGGTGTGGCTATATTTTAGGTAATATATCTGACATCACAACCTCCCAGAATCGGGGATTATCTTTCCTTAATCCTCTGAGATACCCTCTGTCCTTATCCTTCTGACAAGGCAATGGAAAAGGTAGAGACCTCTTTATGACCAAGATAGGGTGTGGCTATATTTTAGGTAATATATCTGACATCACAACCTCCCAGAATCGGGGATTATCTTTCCTTAATCCTCTGAGATACCCTCTGTCCTTATCCTTCTGACAAGGCAATGGAAAAGGTAGAGACCTCTTTATGACCACGATAGAGTGTGGGTATATTTTAGGTAATATATCTGATATCACAACCTGCCAGAATCGGGGGTTATCTTTCCTTAATCCTCTGAGATACCCTCTGTCCTTATCCTTCTGACAAGGCAATGGAAAAGGTAGAGACCTCTTTATGACCACGATAGAGTGTGGGTATATTTTAGGTAATATATCTGATATCACAACCTCCCAGAATCGGGGATTATCTTTCCTTAATCCTCTGAGATACCCTCTGTCCTTATCCTTCTGACAAGGCAATGGAAAAGGTAGAGACCTCTTTATGACCAAGATAGGGTGTGGCTATATTTTAGGTAATATATCTGACATCACAACCTCCCAGAATCGGGGATTATCTTTCCTTAATCCTCTGAGATACCCTCTGTCCTTATCCTTCTGACAAGGCAATGGAAAAGGTAGAGACCTCTTTATGACCACGATAGAGTGTGGGTATATTTTAGGTAATATATCTGATATCACAACCTGCCAGAATCGGGGGTTATCTTTCCTTAATCCTCTGAGATACCCTCTGTCCTTATCCTTCTGACAAGGCAATGGAAAAGGTAGAGACCTCTTTATGACCACGATAGAGTGTGGGTATATTTTAGGTAATATATCTGATATCACAACCTCCCAGAATCGGGGATTATCTTTCCTTAATCCTCTGAGATACCCTCTGTCCTTATCCTTCTGACAAGGCAATGGAAAAGGTAGAGACCTCTTTATGACCACGATAGAGTGTGGGTATATTTTAGGTAATATATCTGATATCACAACCTGCCAGAATCGGGGGTTATCTTTCCTTAATCCTCTGAGATACCCTCTGTCCTTATCCTTCTGACAAGGCAATGTAAAAGGTAGAGACCTCTTTATGACCAAGATAGGGTGTGGCTATATTTTAGGTAATATATCTGATATCACAACCTGCCAGAATCGGGGGTTATCTTTCCTTAATCCTCTGAGATACCCTCTGTCCTTATCCTTCTGACAAGGCAATGTAAAAGGTAGAGACCTCTTTATGACCAAGATAGGGTGTGGCTATATTTTAGGTAATATATCTGATATCACAACCTGCCAGAATCGGGGGTTATCTTTCCTTAATCCTCTGAGATACCCTCTGTCCTTATCCTTCTGACAAGGCAATGTAAAAGGTAGAGACCTCTTTATGACCAAGATAGGGTGTGGCTATATTTTAGGTAATATATCTGATATCACAACCTGCCAGAATCGGGGGTTATCTTTCCTTAATCCTCTGAGATACCCTCTGTCCTTATCCTTCTGACAAGGCAATGGAAAAGGTAGAGACCTCTTTATGACCACGATAAAGTGTGGGTATATTTTAGGTAATATATCTGATATCACAACCTGCCAGAATCGGGGGTTATCTTTCCTTAATCCTCTGAGATACCCTCTGTCCTTATCCTTCTGACAAGGCAATGGAAAAGGTAGAGACCTCTTTATGACCACGATAAAGTGTGGGTATATTTTAGGTAATATATCTGATATCACAACCTGCCAGAATCGGGGGTTATCTTTCCTTAATCCTCTGAGATACCCTCTGTCCTTATCCTTCTGACAAGGCAATGTAAAAGGTAGAGACCTCTTTATGACCAAGATAGGGTGTGGCTATATTTTAGGTAATATATCTGATATCACAACCTGCCAGAATCGGGGGTTATCTTTCCTTAATCCTCTGAGATACCCTCTGTCCTTATCCTTCTGACAAGGCAATGTAAAAGGTAGAGACCTCTTTATGACCAAGATAGGGTGTGGCTATATTTTAGGTAATATATCTGACATCACAACCTCCCAGAATCGGGGATTATCTTTCCTTAATCCTCTGAGATACCCTCTGTCCTTATCCTTCTGACAAGGCAATGGAAAAGGTAGAGACCTCTTTATGACCAAGATAGGGTGTGGCTATATTTTAGGTAATATATCTGACATCACAACCTCCCAGAATCGGGGATTATCTTTCCTTAATCCTCTGAGATACCCTCTGTCCTTATCCTTCTGACAAGGCAATGGAAAAGGTAGAGACCTCTTTATGACCAAGATAGGGTGTGGCTATATTTTAGGTAATATATCTGACATCACAACCTCCCAGAATCGGGGATTATCTTTCCTTAATCCTCTGAGATACCCTCTGTCCTTATCCTTCTGACAAGGCAATGGAAAAGGTAGAGACCTCTTTATGACCACGATAGAGTGTGGGTATATTTTAGGTAATATATCTGATATCACAACCTGCCAGAATCGGGGGTTATCTTTCCTTAATCCTCTGAGATACCCTCTGTCCTTATCCTTCTGACAAGGCAATGGAAAAGGTAGAGACCTCTTTATGACCACGATAGAGTGTGGGTATATTTTAGGTAATATATCTGATATCACAACCTCCCAGAATCGGGGATTATCTTTCCTTAATCCTCTGAGATACCCTCTGTCCTTATCCTTCTGACAAGGCAATGGAAAAGGTAGAGACCTCTTTATGACCAAGATAGGGTGTGGCTATATTTTAGGTAATATATCTGACATCACAACCTCCCAGAATCGGGGATTATCTTTCCTTAATCCTCTGAGATACCCTCTGTCCTTATCCTTCTGACAAGGCAATGGAAAAGGTAGAGACCTCTTTATGACCACGATAGGGTGTGGCTATATTTTAGGTAAACGTTCCTTTTCATCTGATATCACAACCTCCCAGAATCGGGGATTATCTTTCCTTAATCCTCTAAGATACCCTCTGTCCTTATCCTTCTGACAAGACAATGGAAAAGGTAGAGACCTCTTTATGACCACGATAGGGTGTCGCTATAATTTAGGTAAACGGCCCTTTTCATCTGATATCACAACCTCCCAGAATCGGGGATCATCTTTCCTTAATCCTCCAAGGTACCCTTTGTCCTTTCTTATCCTTCTGACAAGGGAACGTAAAAGGTAGACACCTCTCTATTATATTTAAGGTGATGCAAAGCATGCTCCAGTTGAGGAACGCGATCCTACCTCCCTCTACCAAGAAGCTTTACCTTCCTATATAGTCGCACTGGCTGATCGCCTTAACACTGAAAGTTCATAAATAACTAAATATAAAAGCAAATAATAACAAACCTCCCAGACGCTAAGAATAAGCGGAAACGCCACTATAGGCATACACCTCAGTACAACTCAGGTATATAATAGGGACATAATAATACACATTCTGCAGATAGGGTTGTCCCAAATGTCAAAGAGGTTTATTATAATTCTCTACACCTTCCTGTGACTCATCATATCTCTTGGAAGCCTCTCCTCAGAATACTCGACGATCTTTGTTTTTTTTGTTTTTTTTTTTTTAGTTTTGCAGCAACATTCGACCAACCCGTTTTAAGGATAAGCTTCAAAGAAAACGCTTCTCCACACAGAAATAATGTATTCTCACAAACGCACACATGCACACGTCTGAACACTTGCACAAGCGAAATTTTCACAAGCGCACATATGCACACATGCACATGCGCACATTTGCACTCTTGCACAAGCGAACATTTTCACAAGCGCACATATGCACACTTGCACAAGCGCACATTTGCACACTTGCACAAGCACACATATGCATACTTCCACAAGCGAGCATTTTCACAAGCGCACATTTGCACACTTGCACAAGCGCACATTTGCACACTTGCACAAGCGAACATTTCACAAGCGCACATTTTCACACTTGCACAAGCACACATATGCATACTTCCACAAGCGAACATTTTCAAAAGCGCACATATGCACACATGCACAAGCGCACAAATGCACACTTACACAAGCGAACATTTTCACAAGTGCACATATGCACACATGCACAAGCACACATTTGCATCCTTACACAAGCACACATATGCATACTTCCACAAGCGAGCATTTTCACAAGCGCACATTTGCACACTTGCACAAGCGCGCACAAGCACACACACTAACACGCACGCCCGCGCGTACAGCCACACCAACACTTGACAGGTAACTGACAACAATATAACTCGAAACAGTCGTAGCCAAACTCAAACCCCTTAAAACCACTCGCCGGACGACGAAACAAAGCCACAACACAATGGAATAGCGAGAATGGCGCCACTTTATTTCAGTGTGTTTGGTATCAAACAATCAACCACAAACATCGTACTACAAGCATTCGACATCAATGTCGTATCGATCTAGAAGACAATACATACAGATTTTTTATCTCTGTAGATTTTGTATTTATTCCATACTGAAATGTGAAATACGCTTGTATTGCGGAATTAATTAACGAACAAACCAGAAAATGATATAAGGTTTTTACGTATTGTTACAACCGCCCCAAAATATATCGAAACCTTGCTGTTTTGATATGCGAAACCAATACCGGAAGTGTTATATTCATTTCAGCAATTTTAGCGTAATAATAATGCCAATGGAATGACGTCATATGTATATCACTCCCCTCAGGAATAACAACTTAATTATATTATACGTATCTTCGTTCACGAAACACGCAGCCTCGTTTACTTATCACGAAGCCTCACCCACGTATCATGTATTATGTGTAAAATAGCAAAAATCGGAATCAACCTTTAATCAATGGAGAATCTATTATCGGCGATTGTTCGATGCCATTACCATCAACGATTCCTGGAATCGACAATCTAAATCGGCCCATCTCTACTCATTATCTTAGCCTATATTAAATAAATTGTGATAAGATTCATCGAAATATAAATTATTATAATTATTAACTGATAAAAACATTTAATAATACCATTTCAACTTAATGTATAATAAATAAATTAACATGACCTACTTGTTAAAACAGTTGTTCTTCAATATAACCTGTAACATAAAATCTGGTGTTGTATGAGATCATATCTTGACACTTAATTTAAGCTATAATATAAGAAGCGTCCCGTGACGTGACTAATGAGACGATATTTATCCCGTGCAAAACACACAATCATACCCAGATAATAAAGTAATAATTTTAAAAAGTATGAGAAAGAGTAGAAGGAATTAGGTAGGACTGTAATGATCCCTGGTACTAGGTATAGGGATCTCGCACCTAAAGTATACCTATGCCAAACCGGGATAAATTAAGGAGGTGTCTACCCGATATTTGGTTTTTGCTTTTACGGCTACTATTGAAAAAAGGAAATTTACTAACAAAACTCTATCTCCGTCGAATAAGGCGAATTCAAATCTACAACGGTTACGTGTTACATTCATCGTTTAAGTATATAATATCACCCACAAGCCCCGCATCTAGGAGTCCCCTTCACGTTAAGACCTTCATCCGAGCCCTCATCTGATTGTCTACAAGATTGCAAACAAAATTTATAGGTTGTCGCCTTTACATTAAAGGCAAAATATTATCTTTGCACTGGTTTAGTCAACCGTACAATAAGTTAATATTCTGTGCTTAAGGAACTTTCTATCGTGGCGAAAAGATTTTAATTCGTGGTCCCTGGATGATCGGATGAAAAAAAGGGAACATGTAATAGAAGACTTGTCTAACACGTTACGAACTTTATGCCTTTAACAATAACAATTAAAAAATTAATATAAAAGTAGGCTATAGTCTAATCTAAATAGTCTATATTATTATTAGTCTATTATTATTTAGTCTATATATTATTAATTAATAGTCTATAGGCTATATTATTTCTTATAAATATAAGCTAAATGGTTACAAGATGTTGATTTATCGTTAATAAATTGATTTTTTTGTTGGTGGGTTTTAATTGTGTTTGATAATATGATTTGCCACCGAATTTCGTCTCTTACAAAAATAGAACGTTAATTAATTACCAAATACTGATATTAATTCTATTTTTAAATTTAATTAAAAAGTAATAGATATTTTTTCTAATAATAAAACAAAATAGCAAAGCGAAACTAAACACGGCAAACTCGGCAACTGGCTTAAAGGTATAAATCTGATATGGCTGTCAGTTTCAATACTTTAAAGGCAGTAGTACCAACATGATAAAAGAAAATTATGACAAAAGAAATATTTCTCGGAGATTAAATTTTCTCTACACAGAGTAAAATATATTAAAATAACGTTGTAGGTTTTATTATTCAGCGTACAGAAAAATGCTGGTTTTATATAAAAACTGATTATTGTAACGAGATTTTCTCAGAAAATCATGTTACGAGAGCGGTTGCCATGGCAACCATTAGAGACTAAAGAAACAGATACGTAGGAGGCTACCGAAACGTGTTTTCCTTCACTTTGTAATAATTTAATTTCCAACGAGAGATACAAGGAAATTTCGTACACTACTTGAGTTTGTTTCGTTTAAGCTTTAATGGGGGGAAGCGGGGAGCGTTTTGGGGGGTGGGGGAGGAAATAACGTGATTAAACTCAGCACTTTGCTTCCGCTCTTAATCTAACGTTGAATTAAATATCATCCAGTTATATCAACATGTATGTAATCAAGCACCAAGAGTGGTGCATTAACAGCAAACTGAGAAGCTGTGTTTTAGGTTGAATGCACAACTATAACATGTGGCGGCTGCTGTGATTCGGTTTTGCAATTCCTCCCTCCATGTCTTTTCCTCTAGGTTTATGTTGTTCAGATCGGGGGTTTGGTTAAGTGCGAATTTAGAGGAGTGCAAGCCAAGGGCCGGCTGTTTAAGGGGCACTGAAGGGTTTTTATAACAATCGGAAATTGTTTTGTGAAATATTTGTAGGAACTTTAAAAATGTATACGCAATAGAGGTCATGTATAAAAAATAAATTCGGATTACATATTACTTGCACAGGCTAAACAACTTTTTACTGAGCAACTAAAAAAATCATTTATATAAAAATCTATACTTTGAGCTCTTTTAAATTTGTTTGAGGTCTAAAAATTTATTTTTATTACACACTATTGCTTCCAGTGATTAAACTTGGAACAGAAACCAATGAGTTTAAACCTAATCCATTGTGAGGTTTTTGTTTAATTCGAACTAAATTACAAAATTACAAAAAATTTTAATCTTCGCCTTGTTCTTTTAATAGTTGTTGGAGCGAGAGTGACGATATTTTTCACGATGAGCGATTTAAAAAATACGAGGTGTTGGCAGAATACGACTTTTATGCAGAGTTGTGGAAAATGCAGACTTTTATGCAGAGTTGTGGAAAATGCAGACTTTTATGCAGAGTTGTGGAAAATGCAGACTTTTATGCAGAGTTGTGGAAAATGCAGATTTTTATGCAGAGTTGTGGAAAATGCAGACTTTTATGCAGAGTTGTGGAAAATGCAGACTTTTATGCAGAGTTGTGGAAAATGCAGACTTTTATG
The DNA here is from genome assembly GCA_036971475.1 of Prosapia bicincta. Lineage (NCBI taxonomy): Eukaryota > Metazoa > Arthropoda > Insecta > Hemiptera > Cercopidae > Prosapia > Prosapia bicincta. The sequence goes on from JBAIZL010000002.1 coordinate 45,173,819, forward strand.
CACAGTTGTGGAAAATGCAGACTTTTATGCAGAGTTGTGGAAAATGCAGACTTTTATGCAGAGTTGTGGAAAATGCAGACTTTTATGCAGAGTTGTGGAAAATGCAGACTTTTATGCAGAGTTGTGGAAAATGCAGACAATAAAACAGAGTTGTGGATAATGCAGAGTTGTGGAAAATGCAGTCTTTTATGCAGAGTTGTGGAAAATGCAGACTTTTATGCAGACTAATTTTTTATCTGTAGCTTCTGTAATAGATGAATTCATCTCAATTAAATTTTTTTTACTAATTATAAAATTTTTGAAACTAAGTATGTAGTAAGATCTTTGAAGTTGGGCATACATTTTAATAATGGTAAACCTATTTCAATTAGTTTACTTTTACAAGAGCGCCGAAAGAAATCTTACCCGACTAAATGTTAAAGTCTTAACCCGGCGTTGATCAGTAAAACGCTATGGGGTCAGAGCTCATTAGTTTAGGGAAGGGATTTTGAAAACCTGAACCTCTGGATATTATACTTTATGCTATTTTCCCACTTAAAATCACGCTGTGTGGTAAACAATAAGCCAATTTAGTAATCGAATGATAAATAGCTTGTCAGAGAAGGAGAAGATTTGGTGGGCCCCGAGGATTTGCAGCGTCTGTTACCGACAATGTTGCGGGTAGTTTTATGGGATTAGGGCTTTTAGTAAGGGCTGGATGTATCTGCAAGGCATGGCGTTTTTCTGCGTGTCAGTAGTGAGGTTTTTATGCTGGGAGTTACGTTTATTGTAAACATGTGGACTGGATGACTGACCACTTTTTTTTTAAATTATTGATAAATAATCAATAATTTTTTATGAAAATGTTAAAGAAAATATTAATTTTGTATAAGTGCAAACAATTTATGTAATACATATATAGGCTATACATACACACACACACACACACACACACACACACACACACACACACACACACACACACACACACACACACACATATATATATATATATATATATATATATATATATATGATGAATAGTTATTATCTGGAGTATATCCGTTCATTCTGCAGTGCATAAATTCGCAGTTCCGACGTTTCGCTAGAATCTCATCTAGCATTGACGAGAAGAACCCAACAACAATGCTTGAGGTCGTCAATGCTGGATGTGATTCTAGCGAAACGTCGGAACTGCGAATTTATGCGTTGCAGAATGAACGGATGTACTCCAGATAATAACTATTCATCATATTTTTCCATCCGTAAATGAATACTTATCAGTATATATATATATATATATATATATAAAATAGCTTTATAAATAATAAAAATTACATTCACCTCATCACCTCAGAATAATGCACTAGTCAATAACAATTCTGATTTCTATTGGTGGATGAAATGTTTATATTTTTTAAGTGAAAACGTTTTATCGCTGGTTATGACTATTTTATGGGAGAAGAATCATCTCCTCTATCACATTTCTTGCCATCACGAGATACGCTTGTATCGTACATTAGTGTAAATTTAATAATAACATATGATTTCATAAAATAACTTTTTTTACATTATAGGTTATGTTGTAGTAGGAGCTACAACTGTTTAAAAAAATAGTTTATCTTCTTCTACATTCTTATAAAATATTTTTATTTTTAAATATTTTCAAGTTAAATTGGAATTTCTATTCATCAGTTGATAGTTATATTAATTTATATTTCAATAAATCTTACCACAGGTAATTTTACTTTTACAGTGTTGGTATTTAAAATATTATTTATAAAGGGTGTATCTAAACTTCTTTGCAATCTCTCGATAGTTGTTTCTATGTTTAAAAATAAGATCCAATGTTCCATTTCATATAGTTTGAAAAACCGCTTTGTTACTGAGTTTGATGGTTACTGAAATATTTCCCCAAAACTTCCATAACGGTCAAATTACACTATAGAGAAACTCCAGAAGCCTAATTGTAGATGTAGATTTGATTGACTCTTATGTTTTTGTATGAAAATTAAATAAAATTAGTACCATAAGCACCAAGTGTGCCACTATCTAGCAGTGATCTTCCATAAATGTGAGTTATGGTCTAAGCCAGTATCTATGTCTCAACACTTACTGAAAAAATATGCATCTTCAATGGACAATGAGTAGATACAGCAGTTGGCTGTACAGATATAAAGCAAAAACATTTCTTTCCTCATCATAAACAGTCGTTTTATTTGAAAAAATAATTTCTATCATGAGCCAAGTGCCTCTTGGTGTTGTGCACCCAATAGGCCTAGCTATAAATCCAGCCCTGCCTGAAACTCCACCCATTCTCCTACTGTTTCAATTTTTTTGGTATAGACTTAACATAAAAGGAAGAATCAAATTGTAAATGGTACCTGTGTAAAATTAATTAAATGTTTATAAATGGCAATTTATAAGGAATTGTCTCCCTTGGATTCTGATCACTTTGTAATGTCATCAGTGATCAGTGAAACTGTAATTTCCATCAGTGATTTATAAACAATCAAAATTTTTTGTAATAATGTACATAAATGGGCTACCTCCGTTTTCCTTTGTGGTTGTTTTATTTTGAAGAGATATGTAACATCATTTTAGGTGATGTTGCATATTAAGAGAGATTCAGAAAACAAACAAGGCGTTAAAAATATTAAAATGTAAGATATAGATAGAAATAAAAAAAAGATTGTATTTTAACCGAAATCTATGGATGAGCACGACATCTGTTTTTAAAAAGGGGAACTGCCAGGCCCGCTGCGCAGTTCAGATGCGCGGAAACCTAGATAGTCGCATGCTAGCCTTGCTACGTCCTTCTTAATTTTCGACATGTGATCGAGGAAGGACCTCTTTCGAGATGCAAGAGCAAGGGATGCTTTTAATTTTTTTGTAAAGTATATTAATTAAAATTTTGTTTTGATTAGAAGAAATGTTGCTGCCTTAAGAAATGCCCTAAGAGGAGATGTCGCTGCCGGAACGCTGAATGGAGAAACTCATACCGAAATAATTCTTGTCGCATCACCATGGTCAAAAAATCAGCTAAGTTATACTTAAAAACATAATGTGTTAAAAAAGAATAACATTTAAAAACATAACTTTAATCTTTCACGGCTTTACAAGCCATTTTGCAGTAAAACAAAAGTGTTAAAAGTAATAGTGCAATGTAATTTATTTAAATTCAAATGTACAATCTTAAATGCGTCTTAAATATGTGCAAAGCAATTTCAAATAATTGTCGCGTTCCCTGCCATAGATTTTCATATAATAAGATCTCTTAAATTAAGTATGTATGCAATGAGCATAAGCCAACATTTTTTCAGTGTATATTTGTAATTTTTAATTTGCAGAAGTAAAATTTGATTTGTTTTAATTAACATTTGTCTCTAAATTATTTATGAAATACATCATTCTTGTTTCAACTGAACGTTTGACATTGCAGGTCAATCTTTAATTGTGTAACGAATTGCTGCAATCTTTACATCACTTAATTCCTTTAGAATTATTGTCACAAAAATACCACGTTAAAATATACAGTAAAACATCAAAATAGAAGACATCGTCCTGATATATGGAAGGTGTCTGCTACTCAGAGAGGTAAATAAAGATGGTTTTAAATCGCCCTTGGACATGATTTGAGACGATGAAGAAGTTTTAAGAGAAGACATCATCCTGATATTTGGAAGGTGTCTGCTATTCAGAGAGGTAAATAAAGATGGTTTTAAATCGCCCTTGGACATGATTTTAGACAATGAAGAAGTTTTAAGAGAAGACATCATCCTGATATTTGGAAGGTGTCTGCTATTCATAGAGGTAAATAAAGATGGTTTCAAATCACCTTTGGACATGATTTGAGACAATGAAGAAGTTCTAAAAGACATCATCCTGATATATGGAAGGTATCTGCTACTCAGAGAGGTAAATAAAGATGGTTTTAAATCGCCCTTGGACATGATTTGAGACAATGAAGAAGTTTTAAGAGAAGACATCATCCTGATATTTGGAAGGTGTCTGCTATTCAGAGAGGTAAATAAAGATGGTTTTAAATCGCCCTTGGACATGATTTTAGACAATGAAGAAGTTTTAAAAGAAGACATCATCCTGATATTTGGAAGGTGTCTGCTATTCAGAGAGGTAAATAAAGATGGTTTTAAATCGCCCATGGATATGATTTGAGACAATGAAGAAGTTTTAAGAGAAGACATCATCCTGATATTTGGAAGGTGTCTGCTATTCAGAGAGGTAAATAAAGATGGTTTTAAATCGCCCATGGACATGATTTGAGACAATGAAGAAGTTTTAAAAGAAGACATCATCCTGATATTTGGAAGGTGTCTGCTATTCATAGAGGTAAATAAAGATGGTTTTACATCGCCCATGGACATGATTTGAGACAATGAAGAAGTACTAATCCTTTAATTAAATTTAAAAATGCATTAGCTTTAAAGTGAGTGTAGCTATTACAACATCTAAGCTATAACTTACAGTTATAGTTGGTATCCATACTCACTGATGATGATGAATTTGTAATGGAAACATGTTGGAGGAATAATTTTTTTATTGTCTTAGGGTTCAATATTATTCGAGCATCTGACTTAACCCCAGCCCTCCAAGTCCCAATAGAGATGATCACCAAAAAATGAAACCATGTTCAACTGAAGGAACTCTCAGCAGGAAAACGGTGGGAAAGTCTTGGGGGAATCAATTGACCATGACTCGCCCCGAGATGTTGGTGTTGCATCATTCAGATTGAAGACGGGCATGACTACCTTGCTGTGCATCACCACCACATCCATGTGCTACCGACCCAGAGGGTTTGCTGTGTAATAGTGAAATCATGAATGCCGAATAACTTCAAGATTGCAGTCTTAAACCTGGCCGAGAATTACAACAGTCCCATCTCTGAGGAAGCCTGTCTCTACTGGTTAGCATGGAGCCAAATGACTCAACTGCAAAGGGTGAGCGTTGGCTAGTAAGTATATTTTCTGTGCACAATATTTATTTGGAGTAGTGGTACTACCATTGATATCTACTATATAACCTCTCGCCTTCAAAACCCCTCAATCAATCCTCCTAAGAGACCTGCTTGTAACTGATAATATGACTTTACAGTAAAACTAAATCTTATAGTCTTATTTATTAAAGAAAAGTAACTAACCTAAACTTTTGTTTCCAGCCTATCAGATTTTAGGACTCAAAGTGATCTACCAATAACAACAGTAGCATGAAAAGTGAGAATCATTTTGGTTAGCAATATAATGTAAATGTAAAATATAACGAGTACTCCAGACCTACATGACAGGGTAGTACAATTTTCAAAAACCAACCAGGAATACCACTCTCAAAGTCAAATATATAGTGCGTGAGTTCATCAACAAGCAACTCCCATTGGTTGTATAAATCTAGTTCAGGGTTTTTTAGTCTGAATTGAATTTAAATGCGTTTTTAGTTAGCTTTTAAGTCGAAAAAGAGAGTTTTCAAGAGATTCTCTTGTACAGAAAAAAATCGTATTAGAAAAAATTCAGCTGGCCAGTCTCCTTCTGAATTCAAATAAAATCGATCTCTCATCATAACACCACCTTCTAGCTATTCCAACCACATAGATTTCCTGGCAAACAAAATCCCCCTCTATAATGCCCTGATTCTGAATCGTACTTCACAAGGCAGACAAAAACCAAGGAGTTATCAAATCCTTGAAAACTCTTGTTTATGTTTGAAGTGTGAATAAGTGTGCCTGCCATGTTGGCTTCCTTTAAATGTTGAAAGTGTGTGTTTTGATAGAGCTTTTTATTATAAGATCAAAGAAATGAAAAATTAAGTTTTATTCAAGTTTTGTACTGAAGTAAAGTTTAGGCAGTATTTTGTATGTATTACCCTAAGCTCGATTTACTATAACCAATCCCCAGACCCTTTGATAGCCCTTACATAGACTCTTAAAATTAAATAAACATGTATTAATAATTGTTTAAAATTACAATGGAAATTGTTTGAAGAAAATGATTTATGCACTAGAACGAAATTTCATCAGTATCTTATTGTAGAATTATGTAAAAAATAAAAAATGAGGAAACAGGTTAGCACTTTACTTATAAACCTGAAAATGGTTTAAACACACAAATTAAATCATTTAAATGTTTATGCAATGTTTGTCAAATTATATTATCGCTATCATAACAATTCTGATGATTTAGAACTTAAAGCAGTTAAATAGTTCATTTATATTATTTGTCAAATACTGTAAAATACTGTTTTCATAACAATTTTGGCAAAGTAAAACCACTGAATAAACATTGAATTTTATCAATTTTACGCCCCTACATGATTTTTTAAAAGTTATTAACATAATTAAATGCTTTGGAAATATAATAAATGAAACTGAAAACATGAGGCAAGAATTAGGCTAGGTGTTTATCAATGCCTTCACTGCAAAGGCACGTCTTAAGGCCTTCATCAATAGGAGGTATGATGCAGTGTGAAGCACAGCAGTGTAATACAGTATTATAGAAATGGGGTTAGAGTGCTTCAACAGTAAAGAATTGACATGAAGGGTACCATTGCAATAAATGTATTAAGCAATTTAATAGATCTAAGTAAGAAAATGTAATTTTTAAAATTCTTTACCATTAAAATTAATAACAAATACTTTATTATATATATATTTATTTATTGATATTTTACATTGTCCATTATTTTTCCGTTGAAGATGATATATGTATTACTATTGTAAATACTTTTATCCACCACTAAGTGCAATAAGTTTACCTTGTGTGATGAGGCACCTTTCGGTCACTTGCCCATTGTCGAATCACTGATTAATTTTTCTGGAGTAGATGTTCAGTCTGTGATGTTGGTATTTGTTGACGTTACATGCATTTTCTCTTGATTTGTGTGTATAATGTTTTTATATAGTATTTCTTCTGTATATGTGGTCTGTAGGTTCATTAAATTGTTGTGTGTGTTTTCATAAATGTGTTATTTTTCTAGTGAGTTTAATTCTATTGGGTTATTATTTATTTCAATTATGGTTTAGGTTATTTTCCTAGTTTGTTATTTCATGCTTATGTGATATTAGGTGTGCTGCAACATTTGATACTATTGTATTTTTATTTTTGAATGCTCTGTAATGTTCTTTTCATTTTTTTCATTTTTTATATAGCTTACATTATTGTAATTTTCATTCCTGATGATGTTGGTACTGTTTACCAACGAAAAGCTTTGGATATAAATTAATAAATATTCTTGTATTTGAATAACCTATGTTGATTTTAATATATATATATATATATATATATATATATATATATACACATACATTGGAGAGAGAGAGAGAGAGAGAGAGTTATTATATGTTATTGTAAACAATTATTCCACAATTAAGGGCAATTCATGTTTACCTTATGATGAGGTACATTTCGGTCACTTGACCATTGTCGACCATTTCAGTGATTTGACAATGTTCAAGTGACCAAAAGGTACCTCATTATAGGGTAAAAATTAATAGCACTTGATGGTGGAATAATTATTTACAATAACATATATTAACTCTATAAAATCAGTGCAACGGAGCAATAATGGACAATGTTAAATACCACAAATACTGTATATATATATATATATATATATATATATATATATATATATATATATATATATATATATATATATATATATATAAAGAGAGAAATACTCTACTCACTGACTCGTAGTCTAACACACCCTGCTGTTAATAAAACATATTATTTTTTCTTACAAAAAGTTTTTGGTCATGTAAGACAAAGTTTTCTCTTCAAAAGTCTTTGTAACTTTAAAGTATATTGTTTATGCCTAATTGTTAGTATATAACAATTCCTTATTGGCATATGGAAATGAAATAAAAACAGTGATACAAAGGTCTGAACTAAGGAAAAAACGCATCGCAATAGTACAGTTAATACTCTAAACAAATATTAATTATAAAAACACAATATTATTAACATTTGTTGATTCCATCTTCCCGTGAGCTACTAGTAATCACTTTCACTTTTAAAATGTTTTAAACTTGCCTATATTAGCACTTATTTTGCTTGTTGAGGACGGCCGTTTCGGGAGATGTGTCCCTTTGTCAACTCAGAGTTGAGAAAGGGACACATCTCCCGAAACGGCCGTCCTCAACAAGCAAAGTAAGTGCTACTATAGGCAAGTTTAAAACATTTTTAAAAGTGTAAGACATTATTATTAAAAACCTATTTACATTGGTGCTAAATGGTGCATATGCATCAATGCTAGAGACTTGATATTCCAACATGAATCTTGTTTGGGACTTGGGACTAGGATACTGAGTATCCTGTGGGATTGGGATTTAGAGAGAATTATTTGGACTTGCTTGTTTCAAACATTCTTGAATTCTAGGGCCATAATAAACAGGCGTCTACCTACTACTCTAGTACAATGAGAGTGTATTTGTATAAATGTTTCTAAACAAAAATTATTTTTAATGATGGATGGATGGAAATCAACAGTTAAAGGTGAAGTGAAACTTAATTTATGGTTTATTTTTTTAATATTTAAATATTACAACACAATAATACAAAATATACAGCATGTAAAATAATTTACTCCCCAAATATAATATTTCACTTCCCACATTATACAAGTATTTTTACAAAACAGAAAGTTTTTTGCATTTCAAGAGATTAAGAAACCACCATATTCCATAGACACAAAAAACATCTGTACCATGCTTTCCCTCAAAGATAGACATCCCTGCCAAAATACATTCTAGTAAGAACAATATGCTTACTTTTAAATAACATATCCTAAATATATACATTAAAAATTTTGGTTCCAGTATTGAGCTGATGGGAACATAACCCCAAAAAAAAATACAACATAACCTCTCTGGTAGCAAAGTTAGATCAAATATACACTGGCATTAAAAGAGTTATATATAACTAACTGTATAAATTGTAATACAAACATTTAAGATTTGATTAAACTATACTTGACTTAAATATATCTATGACTATATTCAACAATAATTATTAAAACTAAATAAAATGTTACATTTAAATTACAACAATGAGTATTACTAATGTATACTGATGAATGTTTATAAATATGCTTGATTAATGATTTCGTTGTAACAAGCCAATGATAATGATTATACTTATTTTATAAGTCTTTTCAGTTAATATATCTACTTCTAAATATATAATACATAACAAACTCACTACAAGGTACCATTTAACAACGTTTCAGTCCCTTACTTTATACATAAATTACTGCAGGTTCTGTTTAAGTAGTAGAACTTTATACATCTATCAGCAATAATATGTTTTGCTTGTTTATTTTGTATAGGCCTGAATTTATAGGAGCCCCACATGTAAAGCAAGTTACTAAACTGACTTTCTGACAAACTGCTTTCAATCTGTCTTTATTGTATTGTGCCATCATAGCCATTTCATACCTAGTTAGCAACTTTACTAAAGAGGTAAGAAAGAAACATTCTATAAATAAGAAAGAAAATTTAATTCGTTTCTGGAAGTATGTATACCAATACATATTTCTTGGCCTTCTATTTATTATAAAGTAATACTAACATTTTAATGGAAATACACCTTTGTATTTTAAGGATGATAATACCTTTGAAAAACGTTTGTTTGAAATGAAAACATTTATTAGTTATAAAGGATTGTTGTTATTATAAAGTTTTGGTTAATAGCTATAGTATCTGTGTTCAACGAGAATAGATCGCATAAACGTTAAATGAAACAAGACTACATAATACTAACAAAAGCAATCTTGATACTACACCTACATTAGCACTAAATATTATACACTTTTCTACTCACAGACACACACACACACACACACACTTGCTACTACCCAATTGTTACATTAGTAGCCTGCTTTACTATAAGGTTACAGGGAAACTCCTATTCAAGAACAGGAAAACGTTATAAGATAATAAAACAAATACACATTAGTAACAAATTACAACAACAAAGGTAAACTTTTTCAAGAAATTATACAGATTTGACAAAAGAAACAAAATTTATATATTAGTGAATTAGCTATTTTCAGTATCTTTTGTTAAATGGTTAATAAAGACTTAATAATGCAGATCAAGAAAGATTGTTAATACCTTGAAAACAAATAAACAAATATTTGGGACAATAATAACCAGGCGAGTACTGTAACATGAAATATATTATTAATTTAATACCCTTCACTACAATATACAACTCTCAAACCTTGATATACAGATAACATTGACAGAGAGTTACAAATGTATTATTACGATGCTACAAGAAACCATATTTAAAAAAGACTATCAAAAATTTTCATTTACAACTGTCAAAATTTACAAGTTTCTCAAATTCGATAAATATATTTAAAACAAAAACAAAAACATTTTGTCATACACGTTGTTCATTCCAAAACCTAAATTTATTGAAATATAAAGAATTCGAAATGTTGTGTAGTACAATAAAATTGATAACAATTTTCAGTATTGCCTTTTTATGTTCAAAAATGTATATTTATTACCTGGTTTAAACTCTATTAGATATTTTATTTATTTTTTTTTTAATATTCTGGTTTAAATAATTTTAGATTTACAAAAAAATCTTGGTAATTTTTTTCATATTTACCCGTGGAAAACAAAAAACACAATTTTTAAAATACAATCTGAAAATTTTAGTTTATATATCTATAATTCTTAGTTTTCCAACGTGTTTTTTAAGACAATAATTTTAAACTAGTATTTTTGACACGGTTTTAGTCAGTAATTTTTTTTTAATCTGTAAAAAATATTGAGTTTCTAAGGCTGGTATTCTATCTTTTTAAATCAAAACATGAAAATAAAGCTTGTTTTCATTAATAGAAAATTATTAAATAATCAAGTTTTGAAATTACTTAAGAGCACTTTTGAAATATATTACGGTACTGTAAACACTTGAACAAGTGTTTTATAAATTTTGGGGTAAAGGCACTTTAAAGAGCTTATATTTAAATAACATAACAATTTTCAAACATTTAAAAAACTATTTACATACAACTGACTTTCCATCTTTTATTTAGATACCTTCTTAAGTCCTTCTTTACCAAACGATCGGATGGATTCTAATAACTGGTCCCTGGGATCTTTTCCTGGAGCTGGTAATGTATTATAGCCTTTATTCAAAGTAACTGATTTTAATACTGGCATTACTGGAGGTGGTGGTGGTATTCCACCGGAAGACTCACTGTCTGAATTAATCCTGAATCCTTTTACAACAGGTAGAGGAAAATTATTAGGCCTTACTTTAGTGTTTCTATCAAGTGTATTACTTCCAAAAAATACATCTGTCTTTGGACTTGTTGGTGTGGGAGGGGAACTTCTTAATCCTGGTGAAACTAGATTTGGACTCAAGGGGTTTGAGCTGCTTGAACTGGATCGAGAGATTGTTGAACTCTTCCAGCTTCTGGGATTGACAACATTTGGGCTAACAGGAGTAGTACGGGTAACTGACTCCGTACCTAAGGATTTATTGCTACTAGGTTCTGGAAAATTTGGTTTGGAAAGAGCTTCAATAGGGCTTGATGGATCTACTAGTCCACCTGAACGAATTTTTGATAATGCTTTAATATCAGACGATGAAGTGTAATCTATTTTACTAGGAAGAGTTGCATTTAATTTTAGCTTCCTTTCTTCAAAGCCTCCAATATGGATACGACTGGTTTGTTTATCACCAGTCATTTTAACTTCAGTTTTTGATTCTGGGCCATTAATACCAACTATCGAAGTAAACTTTTTACCTCCATGTATCACAACTTTTGACACACCAGTCTGGTTTTGCACATTGCCTTTGGCATCTTCCGTCTTTAACTGACTTTCTGTTCCAAATAAGTATGAAGAAACAGGCCTTGGTTTCGACTGACCAAATCTTTGTGCCAAAGAATTGACTCCAGCAAAACTTTCTTCTGAAGGTGAAGAATATTCTTCAATATTAGTTTGGTTAGAAATTTGTTTTCCAGGTTGTAAATATCCTAAGCCCATATTAGATCCAACATAAGGTTTTTTTAGTTCGACTGCTCTGACGATTGGTACATGTCCTAAATCGATGGCACTTTTGGGCCTTTCTGTCCTCAAATTTGTTCTTGAAACTAATCTCATTGTAATGTTTGACTGATCAATTTCCTTTGCAGTGTCTTTAATTACTTCAACTTTTTGAATTTGGTTTTCTTCATTATTTGACTGCTTTTTACCTATACCAATGACATAATCTTGGTCATTCTTAATACTAACTTGTCGCTTTGGTCGTTCACTCCACGTTGACAAGTTGATTGTAGGAGGCCCGCTATATTTATAGAATGTTTCTTTCTTTGTGTTCATATTATCTACTGAAAATGAACGTTGTGTCTTTCCGTGAATTTTTATGTTTTCCTTTGAATATGAATTTTCTGAATTTGATTCTGCCTGATTTTCTACGAGTGTGCTCTCCATTTTCATCTTGGAAATAGAGGTAACTCTGAAATTAATAACAGATATAATAATTTCTTGTGTAAAGAAAAATAAACATAAATATAGCATTATTGTGAAACAATATTATACACTATATAGTAATAATAATCGAAAATTTACTAAAGGGAACCAAAAGATAATTAAATTATTTTTTCTCAAATGATCTGAAAGATTATGAAATTCTCATAAACAGGGGTTTAATAAATAAAATACAGTTTGTAGGATTAAATGAATTCTGTGTTTGTTATAATGCCAAAACTAGATAAGCCCTAAAATAATTTGTTCTTTAACCCCCGAGAATATTTCAGTATAAAACAAGAATAGTACCAAATAAAGCATTACATAATAAGAACAAGTAATATAAAAATATTTTTTAAGTAAAATCCTACTGAAGTCAAGAAAGAAAAATTGTTTCATTGTCTGCTTGTTTCCAGTTTGTTTGTTTATTTTATTCATTTCATTCATTTTTAACCCTACAGCACTATTTATGATATTTTGTGGTAACCATGGCAACAGTGTAAGGTTGTGTAATAGAGGTTTTGACAACAACCGGATGGGAGGGAAAAAAATTCATATACGTCTTTGAGAAATTCATTTCTTGGTATTGGAAAGTTGGCGCAGTTCATGAAATTCACAGTTTAAATCAGGATAGACTCCCAATTTTTTATAATTTAATTATAGTTAAAATATTTGAAAACACTGAATTAACATCTATTGTTATCCACTGTAGGTTAAAAAAATGTTAACTAATACAAGGAATTTAATAACGATAGATTAAATGGCACAGCAAATTTATAAAAAAGTAAGTTACAATATAAAATTCTCAAATTTAATTTGATCAATAATCTGCTCAGCTTGTGATTAATTATTGAACAGTAATTATTGTAAATAATATTCGAGCTGGCTTGTGAGTGAAAGTTATAATTAAAGAATAAAAATATGGTACAACTCACGAATATACAATTTTTTACAAACAACTAACAGTTGTTTTTAATTTTGTTAAAACTTTATAGGTTATGTTTAATATATATATATATATATATATATATATATATATATTTTAGTTAATTTGATTTGTGTATCTTCACTGAGGATGACGACAAATTAGTCGTTGAAACGCGTATGAAATAAAAAATTGTATATTTGTGAGTTGTGCCATATTTTTATTCTTTAATTATAGTAATTATTGTGTTATTAAAACATTGTAAGATATGAATACAAAATATTATTATACAAATCCAAAGTTAAAACAATTAAAAAATTTCCACTTTCTTACTCACATCTTTTTCTAAAATATGCTTCATTCATCAATCTTCCTTCTGATTTTATTCACAAAACCTTATATACTTTTAAAAGTATATAACCAAGACTTTCAACTTGAAACAGCTGGTATAAAAAATCTCTGCATATATAAAGCGGTTAGAAAATTAAAAATACTCATACCAGAGTTGTTTGGTAGATCAATCTTTGTTAAGAAAAAGTAAAGCATTAAATTGAACTTCACTGTACTATTTTGTGAACCAATAATTTTCTAAATATGATTGTCAGCCAGAAAAATTGTGAAACCTTCGTTTGCTTATTACACATATTCCTCATGTTACACAGATCTTCAAAACTTGCAGTTTTTATCTTGTACATTTTCAGGTTATTGTGTAAATTATACTTTTTTTGTATTAACTTGGCGAAAAACCACTACTTACTGATTTATTCAGCAGATGCGTTTCACACTAGGTCAGTGCATTATTCAATGTTGTGAATTACTGACAAGACTGTTGCTCAGGTGTGTTGTGTTGATGTGAGTTTTTGGTATATTTGAGAAGATAATTAACAACTACTCTTTGAACAATATTTAACCACAGAACAGAAATACACCACAGACTCACACCAACACAACACACCTGAGCAACAGTCTTGTCCCAAATTCACAGCATTGAATAATGAGATGACCTAGCGTGAAACGCGTCTGCTGAATAAATCAGTAAGTAGTGGTTTTTCGCCAAGTTAATACAAAAAAAGGATAACAGAATTTCAATTTACTCTATTACTCCCTGTTAGTCCAGATAAACAGAGTTTTTTTATATTGGGATAATCAAAAGTCTAAAATCTGTATTTTTTATCACAAAAATATTATTTAGTAAATTATGATTGAATTAGTAAATCAAAACATATATTAATTTAGCAACAAATAAATAAAATTTACCTGTCAGGTTCATCTGAGGGTTCATTGGTAGTTTCAGCAATATCTGTACTACTTTGTGACTGACTCAACTGCGGCAATATGCTTCGCAGAACCTACAGACAGAAATCCCAACCTTTACACAATTTGCTCTCATGAGTTAAACTACTTTCATTTATATTTTGTGTAACTGTAATTGGTCTATACCAGATATGAAATCATTTTGTGTATTAAAAATTTAAGTGATTACTGTCTATACGAATGGTTTCCAAAATGGTACATTCCAAGGAGGCTTAGACCAGTTGGAATGTAATAAGATAAATTAAATAATTAAGTATTATAGGAACAAACTTGCTGTTGGTACTGATTTTTATTGTGTCCTTACTAAAATACAACATTAAATAGGCATGCAAGTGAAATAAATGCAAGCTCGTCTATCTCATTAACAGATTTTTCTCTTATCAGTTAAAATTTACCTTGGAAATTAAAATTTAAAATGTTGTATCATGTTTCTTGTGAAAGTATGTATAAATAAGTTATTTTTAACGTCTATAATATTTGATTCTTTTTCATATGCCCATAACATTTATTTATAGTGTAAAGTTAACGGGGGTATGGGAGGATTTCATTTCAAGAGAAGGAACCGTGGTAACAAAAAGTTTGGGAACCCCCTGTCTATATGTTCAGTATTGCTTTTGTTGCTGCTTACAAATGGTAGTTCAAGCGGTTTTATATCTGATTTGACTTCAGCTTTACTCATATATTGATGTAGTAAACTAAGACACTCATCAGATTCTTGATCACTTAAAAAGAATGAAGTACGAAGTATGTTCAAAAAATACGCGGACTGAGGTCATAAAAAAAATGTACTTTATTTGGAAGTTACACGTCTGATTATCCCTTCTCCACAGTTCTGGCCATCTGCTCAGTACTTCAATGTAGGTAATCTGGTTGACTGTAGAGCCTTCAGGGAGGTACTCATAGTGAACAAGACCCTTAGCATTAAAAAAAAAACTGTCAGCATCACCTTGCCATTCGACCGATCTTGGCGAGCTTTTTTGGGTCTTGGGGACGTTTGACTCACCCATTGGGATGATTGGACCTTCGTTTCAATGTCGTAACCATACGCCCATGATTCATCACAGGTTATAATTCTTGACAAAAAGTTCTCATCTTCATTTGAACGATCAAGCAGTTCCCGACAAACCCAGATGAGATTGGCTTTTTGGTTGTTGGTCAACAGGCGTGGCACAAATTTCGCAGCGACGTTGTATATTTTCAATTTTTCGGTCAAAATCTCGTAACAAGATCCAACTGATATCCCACACTTGTCGGAAAGCTCCCTAATGGTCAAACGTTGATTTTCGCGCACCAGGGTGTTGATTTTGTCAACGTGTGAGTCGTCATTTGACGTTGAAGGACGTCCAGGATGCTCATCATCATCAATCGACTGGTGGCCACCCTTGAAACGTTCATGCCACTTGAAACATGAAGTACGCTTCATGGCAACATCGCTGTAGGCCGTGTTAAGCATGGCAAATGTTTCTGTTGCCGATTTCCCTAGTTTTACACAAAATTTCACAGCAATTCGTTGTTCTTTCAGCCTGTGCATTTTACAATCTGACAAATGAAAAAAACACTCTTTACTAAACTGCGTGTAACTCATCAACAAATGAAAATATCTGCGACTGAAATACCGCCTTTTAATCAGCTGATTTATACGAACCTAGCGACACCAAGCAAATTCTCCTGAAACTAACTTGAGCCGCGAAATTCAAACAGTCCGCTTATTTTTTGAACAGACCTCGTATGTGATAAATTTTTCAATTTTCAAACTGCTAATATAAAATAGCTTAAAAGAATTTATATTTCAAGTGACCCCACAGTGTTTTGAAGTTAGCACTGAAACCATAAATTAAACAATGTCCAAACACTGCTTTTTGTTTGTGCATTAATCATATTGTTATTTGGGTTACATCTAAATGATTTTAAACACTGATTAAATATTGATAATAGCATGTTTAATCAATGTCACCAGGCTCTAATCACAACATAAGAAATGTATAAAGAGCACATACAAGGCTATTGGGAAAGTACAAAATAAGCAGTGTACTAATAAAAAACTAAGATTAAACACTTCCATTTTCTGTATGTTACATTTATTTAGGTTGCTTTAATAATCCAAAAAATAACTAGAAATATATTGATTTAGAGAGTCAGTGAAAGTTGTGAGTTGGTGATTAAAAAGCCCTGGTTTTCAAAATGGTTTCTGTAGGTCAATTTGGCTGTTATAAGAAATAAATTGGCAACAAGTTTTCTTGTTCCTTACTGAACATGTCATCTGTAGAAAAAATGTTCATAACAAATAGTTTTTGTTATAAAATATTTTTGATAATGCAGTTTATGTGCTATAAGTCGATGTAAAATTTTGGTATGACAAAAAGGTTAATATTCAATTTGTCCAACTATTTTATATTGCCTACAGGAAATTTTGTGTTAGTCTAACAGCAATAAGAACTTCAAATTTAATATGAACCATATACCTATGATCATTTATAATATAAGACTTATTCAATATTAGGTATCAAGCAGTTAAATATTGAACCTTTAGTTTGAAGCAGCCAAGATTTATTAAGATTAGAAGATTGTCTGTATTCGTGTTTCTTAATTGTATTTGTGTAGGTTATTAATAGAAAATTAGTAAGTAAATATTTTTATATATAATATGTAGTTGCACCATAAGATATTATTGCCAAGGCTTTATATCCTTTTTAAAACTTAAATGATAAACTTGGAAATTGTGATTTTACTAATGGTGCACCTGGGAAAGATACAGGAAGTTTCACATTAACCTTTCCCATTTAATAAGGTATGTAAAAAAAACGAAGCGACATGCTATGAAAATTATGTTATTATTTGAAAGTTTATAGAAACCGTTTTTAATTTACTCGGTTTTGAAAATGATATCTTGTAAATGTCTATCTCCATTGTCTACACACTGATGAAGTCTATCCTGGAAGTTGTCCATTACTCGGCGACTCATATTCCGTAGAATAGCATTGATTTCTTCACTGACAGAAGCCATCAGTTCATCGATATTTCGAGGACGATGCATGTACACCTCTTTTAGGTAACCCCATATAAACAATCGCATTGAGTTAAATCAGGCGATCTCAGGTGCCACCCTATGTTACCTTGCCAAAGAAATTAGATGACAGATTTGTTCATGTGTCAAAGTCGTTTTCAGTTAATTCTTGGACTATCCGCATCTTGTATTGGTGCATTTTAGGGTCTCTATGCAGCATTCTTCAGATACTACTGGCAACAATCCAAGTGAAAAGTCGTGTTTGCGAACACAATGCTGGGGAGATTGTTGAATTGAAGCTCTCTATCCACGTTCCCCAGTGATATTGACGTCCTAATTTGACCTGCTGCTTTACTTTTTAATGCTGATGATGTCACTCTGAAATCCAATACCCATTTCCTAATTGTTGGTCTTGTAGGGATGGGGCCATGACGACCTATAGCAAAATGAATGTGAAACGCACGCCGTATTGTGATCACAGATCTGCCATTTTTAATAGACTCTTTCATTACAAACACGCAATGGTGTCCTGACAAAGCCATGTCATGACAAGACCCAAGACCCGAGACCCACCCTCCTACTCCCTCTCCTGTTTGGGCAACAACCTTATGGAATCGGAAAGGCTAATATGAAACACCTTGTACTATATTGGTTCCCATATTAGCTAAGCTGTGTGGTCATTTGTAGTACTTATTATATCTGTATAATGTATGAAATTTAATTTAATTTAATAAATCTAATTTGTTAAATATAATAACTCCTAACCATCATTCATTTAGTAAACCACTAAACTCTTTTAAACCAGCGAAAAATCAACAATAGCCAACTTGATCAAAAATTGCTAACAGTCAACCGTAATAACTATAATGTAATAATAAAATAATTTATTTAACAACAACATTAGCATGCAATAAATTCAATTAATAAACAAAACTACAATATGTTTACCTTACATATAAAATAAATATTGAGTATTTAATGTAACTAATACAAGAACTGAAAACACTCTTTGCCAGATAGTGGACTTTCTAGTGATGTAAGCCTATCAGATATAGGGTTAAACATGTTTTATTACTGAAAAAATAATTACAGCAGCCATTCAAAGTTTCAAATAAAACATAGTCGATATTTTTATGACATTGTGTGCACAATACAAAAGCAACATGATTTAATTATACGAGAAACTTTTCTAAATCTGTTAACTGCTTCAGAACAATATGTTTATACACATAGTGTTCCAGGAAGAAAAAAGGAAAACTTTCAGAGCTTGTTCCTCAGGTAAAACTAATGAATACAGTTCATGTAAACATATTCTGCAAATGCTACCTGTATATAAAATAATGTCTATTAATATGATTTGCAACCTGATCAACCTAAAACTTTAAGAAATTAATCTGTTTTACAACTTCCTTCTTATCTGTCAATTTTATTCTTGTAAAAATTATAATTAGCCTGTAATGAATACCTGCAATGACTGAAGATCAGTACTTTGGGCTTCACTGTTTTGCCAACTGGTTGACAGATCATCCAACAAATTCTTATGGTCACTGGCTTCTACAACAAAAGCATAAATTGTTAAAAAAAAGTAACATATTTCTTACAATCAAACACTTCTAAATAACATATTTTAATTTTTTTTTAAACTACATTTACATTATCTTATCCACATAATTATGAATAAATACATTGTTTTAATAATTATATTAAAGTAGGAGCATGTTATTAAATATCAAATGACTTCCAAGTTGAATAACAAAATATTATAAATTATTACTTAAAGTATGCATTTGCCCTCTGTAGAAAAGTAAGAAAAAAAGAGGTATTAGGAAAGTTTGCAAATGGTTCTACTGACAACTGATTGCATAGCGTTAAACAAAAATTACATATGCATAACATTTACATAACAAACACAATTTAGAGGACAGCAAAGCATTTTTTTGTCATTCTTTTTAAAATTTTGAAAATGAATCTGTTGTTGTTTCAGTGATAATCTGTAGCTATTTTACATATTACTAAAAACCCTCACCTCTACTGATATTCAATTCACTTGAGGTTTTCCTTAATCTCGGCCAAACTTCTTTTCGTAACAATGTATCATTTCCATTTTCAGTTAGAGCCAAATTCGACTTGGCAAGGTGAGCTCTATATGGTTGTGACGTCCGAGGCATGTTTGCAGCAAGCAGCGACACATAAGACACTGATCGTTTCACTGTCGGATGATAGGATTTTTCTTCTGTTGTAAAAGAATTCGTCCTTGTTAAATTTGGCTCAGCTATTCTTGCTTTTGGTGCTCTGAATAACGCATCGTCTTTAGACGTATCTCTTTTTTCACCAACGGAACTTTTAATAGAATCATCTTCAAAAACCTCTATTGGTTTTGTGTCTTTATATGTTGTAATTGTAAAATTGTCCAAAGTGCTTGGTGCTATTGAATCTGAACTACTTTTATTGACTAACTCGATATTAGTTTCAGGTCGGCTTAAACGCTCAGTTATAACATTAGACAATTCATTAATTATAGCTTTTTTCTCTACTGAAGTTTCATTAGAAATTTTAGTTTGAAAAGATGTTTTAATGAGCATTGTTTCTTCAGTATTTATACTTTTCGTTTCAGTTATTTTGTTACTAATTTCAACTAATTTATTTTCTTTTATACTTTCTTCTTTCAAGACTGATTTATCTTCTTCAATTATTTTCTCCAGTTCTTTACTTTCATTTACTACTTCTGCTAAAGACGGCTGACCAAATACTTCTGTCAAATTTCCAATCGTTAATGTTCCGTATTCCGTGACAGGTGGGGAATTATTCTCATCTCTAAATGTCGGAGGAGCTGGCAATTTGTATTCCCAATCAAGTGGATCTGTGTTTTGGCTGGTATCAATGTCTTTGTGTGTCAAAGATACAGGAGGCGATGGAAGTGACGACAATGACAATGGAGGTTCATCACCTACTCCTGACTCTAGACTTGTATGATCTCTCGTTGCATTGTGGAATATCCTATCTATTTCTTCATCTGCAAGACGTAATTCTGAATTTTCGTTGTTGGTTGATAATGGGGAGGATTCTGTAAAATAAGATAAAAAATTCAAAACTATTCTTTAAAATATTTAAACGCCAAAATATTTTCAAATTATATTTATAATTTAATTCATTTAAAACTTAAAATTTAATTTTAATTCCATAATTTTTCTGTTAAAATTATTATTAAATATTTAGATTTTGCTAATAAATTATTTTATGTAAAACATTCAAATTATGAATATTCACAGTAAGAATTAAACTCATGTACGATTATGAAAATACAAAAAATAACTTGTATTACATAGTAATCAGAAAGACATGCAACCCAATCTTTAATGGAGTTAAGGATTGAAAGTAAAAATAAATGAAGTACTTGTATATGTTAGAGATCAATTTATTTACTTGAGAGTTTAAGAGATCAGGCATACAAGGAATATAATATTGGTACACAACTTCTCACAATACAATTCTTTAATTTGATCATTCTTTTGGAAACCACACCTGGTGAGAAATTGTGTACCAGAGTGAATTTCTTGTACAGGGATATGATTAACAAAAACAGTTTGTGACAATAGCACTCCCATACTGTCTCATACATTAGTTATTTGATGTAGGAGCACATAATCTTTATTGTTGAGGCTATGCAAAAAAAAATCATATGAAAAGTGTAAAATAAACGATTTTTAAATTACCAGTTTTTCTTTTGTACATCTTGTTTTTTTTTTAATTACTACTTTTGGTTTCACTTTGCAAAAAAAACTACTTACTGATATTTTTCCATAGGCGTGTTTTGCACTAGGTTTTGCACTACATTGTTCAATGCTGTAAGTCAAGGTCAAGACTGTTGCTCAGGTGTGTTGTGATGTTGTGAGTCTGTGGTGTATTGGTATTCTGTGCTGTATTACTGTTCATAGAGTAGTTGTTAATTATATGCTCAAATATATTATTTGATTTTGAGTGTTTTTTTGTTGTTTAAAATGTGTTATGGATGGTTTTTGTGGTGTAGTTTTCTGTTGTGTTTAGTTTATGGTTTTAATTATGTAATGAAGGATTTTTAGATTAGTGTCTATACACATACACAAATATAGACACTAATATAAAAATCCTTCATTATATCAAAAACGTAAAAAACTAATCACAATAAAAAACTACAAGATATACAAACAATACACTGACATAGTGTGAATCACGACCACTGAAAGATATCAGTAAGTAGTGGTTTTCTATCCAAATGATACCAAAAGTAGTAATTTTTAAACGTTTTTAAAGCAAATGTTACTGTGTTCAGCAAATCCCCTATATATCTTCTAATTACTCTTTTTATTCAAGGTCATTCCAATAAAACAAATTTTATTATAAAAGTAGTAATATTGGTTATACAAATATATTGAGGTGATATTTTATTATAAGGTTTCAGTCCATAAGCCCATTTAGTCATATATTTCAGAAATATGTAATACTCATATTGTCTTAGATCACATTATACAATTGTATTGTTATTTATAGTAATAAATTGACTCCACGTGAATATTATTTCATTTAATCATATAAATATTGACTGAAAACTAAAATACTCTGACTGTATATCTGTTGATACAAGCTTGTCTTAATAACACCCTACTTATTACTTTAACTGAATTTCTTACATTTAGTTGTATTGAAGTTTTTTGAGTATTGAATCATCATTTACAACACTCATTTAGTGTCCTTAGTAATGTAGGGCATTTTGTTTATAGTAAAAAGTATTATTGTTAGTTGATTTTGCTGCCATCGATCTACGAATCTTTCAAGATGACACAATCTAAAAACTTGCATTAGATGTATTATTTGTGATTTATTAAATTTAGGTAGCTACAAAATTTTATAAATCTCTCAACCAAGAATAAATTATCATTCTTAAACCTTTCCATATACATAATAATCTTTATAGTAGAGGCCTAAATTATGAAGTGAAAAAATATATACACTAGTTTTGACAAAGGACTATTTAGGACAAATTGAATTATAGAGAACTGTTAAATTGTTCACCTCTCCTAGACTTTTCACAGGTCTAGGTTTTTAATAATAGTTTTTTGATCAGCATACTAAATCTTTATAGTTTCATGAATATTTTGTGAAAGAATGAGTTTTTATATTTTTACGTTTTTTTTTTAAATAAAATATAAAGGCAGTTAGTGTTATATTTATTTACAGTTTTTCCTTTTTTTTCTTACAGTTTCACAATACCTTATAATTGTGTAAATTTTCAAGTGTAATTTATTGTCATATAAATTGTCAGGTGTCATCTCACTGACACCAACATCTGCCATTCTCAACTTTGTCCACCTATTTACTTTATATACACTCGACATATATTGGGCAGTTCTCATCAGCTTGGGAGTGTTTGTTAGTACTGCATATCCAACATCATGTTTTCTTTTTGTATACCTAATCTCCAAATAGCCAGGTTATCCATTGAAATTCTTGTGTAAATCTCACCTTAATGTTATTCAGTTTTCATTTACTGAGTAAAAATATTATTTTCTCCTCTCAACATATTTAGGCCTTTAATAAGATATGGAACTATGAATGTATACCTCGTTTAGAACCTTTTGTCGTCATAAGCTTGTATAGATGTTGATATCCTTAACAGTATTTTATTCTTGAATTTTGTACTCAATTACATTCAATGAATCACTTTAACAATAGTTTATGACTATCCGAACTTAAATTTTGTAAATTCTGTCTCAGTAGCTTTTCACAAATTTACAAAATTTAAAGTTCGGATAGTCATAAACTATTGGTAAAGTGATTAAAAAAGTATTTTATTCCTTCTACTTTTGTGACATGTATGTACAAGATCCATAGATGCTGGTTGGTTTAGAATATTGAAAATAAACAAGGTCGAAATTTCAGATAAAGACAAATATGATCACAATGGCATGTACAAATTAAATCCAAGTGCAAGCCAATTTATAAACAACAAACAGAATGGAATTTAAAAACTAGGTTCAGAAAACATATCTACTCATATAAATTTGAGAGGGATTCTATTTACATTAAGCATCTAATAGAGATTGGAATTCATTTGCAAATACTAAGCGTATTTCTAAACTAAGGGCCGTTTGTTTATATTCCCTCATAGTTCGCGTGCACGCCGCAACGAGCGCTTGCGTCGCGTCCCGGCATGCCTTGGCAACAACTACGCTCAGTTACAGATGTGTAGCTAACCTGTGCGTTGTGTTCTGTGCTTGCAAAATGTTCAAGGTTATCAAATCGCCCGCCCCTTGCGAAGTTCGTTATTTTATACGGTTTTTGTCGGCAAGAAACATGTCTGCTGCGTCTGCGGCAATCTGTCTGCAGATTTCTGACGTTTACGGTGCTAATGCCATGTGTGAAGGAAAAGTGCGTATGTGGGTTCGAGACTTCAAAGATGGCCGCGACAATGTCCATGATGAAATGCGATCTAGTCGTCCATCTCTAATGTCAGACGATTTGCTGGCTTCAGTTGAAGCAAAAATTCGTGACAACAGACGCTTCACGATCACTACTCTCTCACACGAATTTCCGGAAGTTTCGAGGTCTGTGATTTACAAAATTTTTCATACAAAATTAAACTTTAAGAAACTGTGCTCGCGTTGGGTCCCTAAACTCCTGACGGAGGAGGACAAACACAAAAGTCTCGAGAGTTCCTTGAATTTTCTGACACGTTATGACGAAAATGGTGACGACATGCTGAGTCGGATCGTAACTGGAGACGAAACGTGGGTTTCGCATTTCACTCCCAAATCGAAACAACAAAGCATGGAATGGAGACACACGCAATCTCCCGTAAAGGTCAAAGCCAAACAGACTTTGTCACAGCGCAAGATCATGGCGCCCGTGTTTTGGGATAGGCATGGTGTTTTGCTGGTCGACTTTATGGAGCGAGGAACGACAATAAATGCAGAAGCCTACTGCCAAACTCTGAGGAAGCTGTGCAGAGCGATTCAAAACAAGAGACGTGGTATGCTCACAAAAGGAATTTTGTTTCTGCACGATAATGCAAGGCCTCACACTGCCGCTCAGACTCGAGCTGCATTGGACTCTTTTGGCTGGGAAGTTTTGGACCACCCACCCTACAGCCCTGACCTTACGCCGAGCGTCTTCCGTCATCTGAAACATCACTTGGACGGCAGCCGTTAACGATGACGACGAATTGAAAACGGCCGTGAATTCTTGGTTATCACAGCAGGCGGCAAGTTTTTATGAAGGTTTCCAAAACTTAGTTGTGCGATATGATAAGTGTTTACAAAAACTTGGAAACTATGTAGAAAAATAGTTAAAAGTATGTAGATTCCAACAATAAAATTAGTTTTTGCAAATTTCTTTTTGTTTTGTTTTTATTTTCAAACGGCCCTTACTTTAAGAATACCCCTCGTAGAAATTACCACTGCTATGATTTTATACACGTAACAAGGGAGGTTACAAAATCCAGTAATTGTTCTGTTTAGCAACGTAAACGATTTTGGCTGTAAAATTTTACCGGCTGATGCAGAAACTCATAATAAAAATTTGTTTTAATAAATAACTTCCACTCGCTAAAATATACCTATAAAGTATTTTGTTAAGATAGATTTTATTACAATTTTATACAACATCACTATATACCTATATTAAAATATTTCTTATGAGGTTTTGCAACGACTAGTAGAATTTTTCGGCTGATCTTACCTCTTGTGTGTAGATTTGTTTTGTACATTATAAAATAAATATATAGCTAATGTTGTATAAAGTTACAACCAAATCTATCCTAACAAGATACTTCATAGATATATTCATGTCTAGACGTAGTGCAGTGTGCTGTAGTCCAAACTAATATGAGATAAAAAATTAACTTTCATGGCAAATAAAAAAAAAAATCCAAATAATAACGTAAATACTTTTCAAGGCATTTTGCTAGTTTCAATAAATACAAAACATTCATTTTGTAAGGTTTTAGGTGACCATGGAGAGGGTAAGGGGGGATAATTTTTTTCCTAAAATGTTATTATTTGGGACGTGAGATGAAGTTTAAAAAAAAAATTTTGTATTCAATATGAATTTCCTCGGCTGGTAAATTTTTCGGCCGAAATCGCTTACGTGGCTAAATGGAACAAATACCCATAATCCTGAAAATTTTAAAATCTGTAAATGTTTACAAATTATATAAAGAGCTCCAAATGAGGTAATTAATCCAACAGTTCTATATTTTATTTAAAGGCTGACCTCTGTATAAGGCATGGTATATCAAAATGTCAATTTAAAAATAATTCTGATATATGGGCATGTAAGAACTTGTGATGTTTACTACTTTATGTACAACATTGTGTAATGCATGTGTTAATAAAATCACATATTTCAAATATATTTACTAATAATTTCTATTTTGTTGACGGGAGAGTGAATTAAAGAGCAGACAAATTATAAGTAATTTATACCAATACTCCAAAAATGAATAAATATTCACCACTTACTCTGTCAGATAAAAACCTACATACACTTGAGTTTCATGGTCAATAGAAAACCAAAAGTCACTGGCAAAGGTAACATCCCCCTCACCCCTTGCAGCATAATGAGATGCTCCCTTGTCTGTCAACTCCAGTAACCCCCTCTTCACCCTCACCTACGCATATTTATTTGTACTTCTATAGAATTATGTCCTTGAACTTTGTGTAGAAGGGAGTGGAAAATTTTTTCTTGGTATTGACTCTAATATCCATAATAAAAGTCCCAGGTCTCACTTTCTTCATTTTGATCCCACTCTTTATTTCAAAGTATAAGTGTTTTTCTAGGTATAATTATTCCATAAAATTATTATTCATATTTAACATAACTACATAAATCGACTGTGATGTAATGTTACCTCAAGTAACTTTTTATAGTGGTTTAGAGCTTAATATTGTTGTAGCTTTACCCAGTTATGTTTGAACCTAATGAAAATAAGAAATAAGATAAAATCTCATGAGATTTTTATAATTTTTTCTCTATATGCTTCATAATTTTATCCCTGCGTTTCAAAGCATGTACCTAGACCTGTCACTTCCGATTGTATCATGTTTTTTCTGTTTCAACCAAAATTCAATAACATAAAACTTTTTTTAATGTAACATAATGACTTTTTCAATATTTTCTTGAGCAACTGTGGCCTACTGTTATAATAATTAAATAAAAACCCATTAACCACAATATAACTTTATTTAATCACTTGATGTACATTTCGGTTACCAGGTAACCATCTTCAGAAGTACTGATGTACATTTCAGTTACCAGGTAATCATTTTCAGAAGTACTGGTGTACATTTCGGTTACCAGGTAACCATCTTCAGAAGTACTTCTGAAGATGGTTACCTGGTAACCGAAATGTACATCAAGTGATTAACCCTTTGGACGCCAGCCGCTCGGGCCGTAGCCCAACTCCTGACCGCCAGCCGCTCTGTCAGCGGTACTAGCGAGAACTGCCAAGGCCTGTTTGAACGTTTTTGCACCGGTTTACATTTCGCTCTGTGCTTTTGTTAGTTTTTATGCAAATGTAATGATTTTTTTTTTGTTTTATAGATAATTACATGGACTATCAACATTTAGTAATTCAAAAAGTGTTACTTGTACAACAACATTATTGATAAATCAATAATGCCTAACAGAAAAAAAATTTATACAAAAAATCTACTTTAGATGAAAAATTAGGTAATAAAAAAAATATTTTTATACATCGCATAACTTTTTATTCAATTTAGTAACTAAATATCATACTGTGTGCAAATTTTCAAAACTCTACTACAAAAAATAGTTTGTCAAAAACGCATTTGTTGACAAGAGAAGTACTTGATTTTTTTGGGATTTTTTCATTCGGCTGGCAACCAAAAGCAAATATGTTTTGCGACAGTATTTTGTTTGTCCAACAGGCATTTTTTGCTTCAGGATAGGAGGTATTCCTTTTCTGTTTATTTGTAACGTGCCTGTCAAATGAGTCATCTTCGAATACAAATCCGTTGTCAGTGGAAATGAGATAAAAAAATTACTACGAATACGTGAAATCCTTTATTCAAGTAGTTTTCCATGTCTAATAATTTCATAATGGCAGTATACCCAAGTACCTTGTTGACACTACCATTATTTTTATCTTTATCTCTTTTTCCTTTGTAAAAAAAAGGACAAACAGTAATGAGAAAACACTCATGAGTAACGACATCGCGCTATATGAGAGTATGTGACTTATCAGCTCTGCCCCCCATGATGACAAAAACAAATAGCTGAGCCAAGGTCACTGGTACTACCATTGTGAAAATTATTTTCCTGTAGTGTTAGTGACTTCAACGAAAGTCCAAAACAATAGAAACAAACTTTAAAAGTGTCTAAATACATCTTAAAAATAATGTTTTCCTGGCGGTCCGATTGATCGGACCTTGGCGGTTTTCGCCTACACATCATCGGTCCGATTCATCGGCCCGTGGCGTCCAAAGGGTTAAATAAAGTTATATTGTGGCTAGTGGGTTTTTTATTTAATTATTATATGACTTTTCATTTGTGTAAGGATTTTTTTAAGGTACACAAATGTTTGTATATTTTAGACAAGAGTAACATTAAAACATTTATTTCTCAAATGTTATTTCCCAACCACAATTAATTATGACGTAAATACGATTCTCAAACGTAAATTAGTTAAATAAATTTCAGAGTGTTATCTTTACAAACGTTTTGTTATAAATTTACTGAATTATTTTTGTTCATGAACTTGATTACTTGGGAGGCTAAAGTTTTATTTTTATTCCACATCATTTCATTAAAATACTATGTCATAGGATTTAATTAATTTGTTTTATTTAATGCTTTAATTATTTAACTACAGTACTAGACTGAATACAGTTTTATCAAAACTTCTCTATGTGTACAGTTAGTATGGTGCATATAAACTATACTATTTACAGCTAGCACAGAATTACTGTGTAAAAATAAATTTTCAATTTGTTTAAGTTCCATTTAAATTTAAATTTTTACTTACAACTTTTTTAAAAAATGTTTTAACTTGCCTATAGTAGCACTTACTTTTTTTGTTGAGGACGGCCGTTTCGGGAGATGTGTCCCTTTGTCAACCGCAAACTGGTTGACCCTTTTGGTTGACAAAGGGACACATCTCCCGAAACGGCCGTCCTCAACAAAAAAAGTAAGTGCTACTATAGGCAAGTTAAAACATTTTTTAAAAAAGTTGTAAGTGATTACTAGTAGCTCACGCGAAGATGGAATCAACAAATGTTAATATTGCAAGTCAAGCATCAACCATCCATCGGGTTGACAAAGGAACACATCTCCCGAAACGGCCGTCCTCAACAAAAAAAGTAAGTACTACTATAGGCAAGTTAAAACATTTTTTAAAAAAGTTGTAAGTGATTACTAGTAGCTCACGCGAAGATGGAATCAACAAATGTTAAATTTTTATATCTAAGACAGGATGAAATAAAACTTCTTTTGTTAGTGCCTCATTTACTTTTTACACCCAAAAATGAATTGAATTATTTGGTTATGAAAAATTCAGAAGCATTCCTCTGGGTCTAAGGTGTTATTATATAGACAAGTTTTAAAATCATAAAAACAATTAATAAATTTGTTTTTTTAATTTTTACTATACCATGATTTTAAAACAGACTAAACCGTTTAAAATAATTTTTCATAGACCTTCAACAACTTTAAGAGAGAGAGAGAAACATGGAGCGCAGGCAATTCATAATAGTTAAGGAGAAGTAAATTATTTAAATTACACTGAATTCCATTTCAAATTCACTGAAATCAGCTGTAAATTCATTCAGATTGTCTACTTTTATTAATTACTAGCTACTTACATGTTTTTTTATCCAAATATTACAAATATATCCATAACCATTAACAATTCACCCTCAAAATTTTAGAAGGGTCTTGAAAAATTATTTTATACTTTTTGGTGCATTTCAAAATGTGGTATTATAAAAAAATAATTTCATTAAATTTATTATTTTGTTTTTTAGTCTTATGTCTGGGTGAAAAATTTCAATCTATTTTTTTATATTGATAAGTCTCTGACAGGGGCATAATGTCTACACGAGCAAATTTAATTCTTTGAAACAAATAATGCTCAAACAAACTTAAAATGAGTGAATGTTGCTTTATCATCTAGTCCTGACCTGTGTGTAAAATTTCAAGTCTGTAGTTCGTCAAACAAATTTAATTTCTTTAAAGAAATGTGTTTTAAAGAATCTTGTGGACAAGGTACAGAAGGAATATCAAATTATTATTCAATTCTGACAAATATTTGAAAATTTTCAAAATTTCTAGCTCATCACCCAAATTTGGTTTGTTTAAACAACTATTGTTAAAGTGAACAGAAAGCAAGTGAATATTGCATGGTTATCTAATTTTGACCTATGTGTCAAATTTCAAGTCTTTATCTCATCAGAAAGTTAGTTTAAACTCGATTGCAAAATTCCACACGAACAGACATATTTGTTGTTTCGGAAACCAAACTAAAAAAGCATGGTAGTTAAAGTTTAACAGATAATTAAATGCATAAAATGCAAAAACAAAGTCACTGTACACTCTGGCACTAATAAATTCCAAGAATCCACATCAAACATGAATCTACAGACTCCAAAACTGCTGCCAGTTGCTAAGAAATGGCTGACAAATAGTAAGTGTCCAAATATATTAAACATGCAACATAGAAGCAAGTTTATACTGTCAATGTTATCCAGTGCTCTATTCCATTTTCTCGAACTTTAACATGATACAGATGCAAAACATCTAATTAGGTGTTAAATTATGATGGTTTTACCAAAATCTGATTTATTGAGATATTCCTTAATGTAAGTTTTAAGAGAAATAATATGGAATACTATTGTTGTTTAAGAAATAGAGTTTCAAAAGTGGCTGTGGTTAGCAATAAGAAGATATACTCATTTGCATTTTTCCTCCAATAAATAATAATATTTAATCACTTCTAAAAGTAGAACAAAATAAACCGTTTACAAATATAAATTTTTAAAACTGTACCATAATTATATATTTTGTATGGCTTTGGTTATCTCTTTATTAACCTTGAAATACAAGTGGATGTTATTTATCTGACAGTAAAACCCTTAATAAATTAAAAACTAATTATCTTGTAGTCATGCAACTTTATTCTTTGATTATAATATATATTCTAATAGTATTCTGTTAAGATAATTCACCACATTTTGTATCTGACACTAATACCTTCAAGAAAATAAAAGCCTACTTATTTTGTAGTCATGCAACTTTATTCTTTAGTTAATATATGTCATAATAGTATGTTATAAAGATAATTCACCACAGTTACAATTTCCTTGTCTTTAGTTTGTTTAAACGACTCTTTTGAACATAAGAAAAATAACTTGAAAAACCAAAATGATTGATTTTAAGACTTCTATAAGAGTTCAAATTAAAAAACTTCTGTGAAAAACTTCTAAGATAATCTCTTTCATTATTAAATAAAAGATTTTTTGTATAAACTTCTAAAGAATCAAGGAAATAGCAATGTTAAATGACCCAACTACATGCACACCTGATTGTGATCCTAGCACCCATGCAGTTTGCTCCTTCTTAGTGTCCACCAAGCACTCGATATTCCTCCACCTGCCAAGACGTGACGGCTCAGTTGAGATTCTGTTAGCTTCCTGTAAACAACTCACTGAAATATTTCTCTCCAGTGTAGAATCATTTTTAGTTTTATTCAACAAATCTGCATCTGAAAGAGTTTCTTTTAATTTTTTTTCTGTTAAAACTTCATTACTGAAGAAAACAGAAGACGCTGATGAAGTTGCTGATACGGGTTCAACATCTTGAACATTATCAGAATTATTCGTGATTGTACTGTCACTAGAACTTGTTTCCTCATCTTCAGTACCGTTTGTTTTTTTCAATTTTCCAGCCAGTTCATCAATCAAAGCTTTATGGCTTTTTTGTAGTGAACTAAACTGAACATTTTTTTTTGTATGAACTGGCACTGATTTTATTTCTATTGTCATACTGTCCGACTGCGATCGATGTAAAATATTTTCAACAATCTCCTTTTTTTCTTCTATACTTTTAGATTCATGTAGTATGAGTCGAGGTTTAGGCAATGGTGCACGGTACTTTACTGCAGGTTTCTCTAAAGGTGGGCTTGACTCTTTAGAGACAGATCTTGGCGCTGGTTTTGGTATAGGTGTAGATACTGTTTGCGTTAGTCCCAACATGCAAAGCAAAGGAATAAGAAAATGGAAAACAGGACAGAGATGAAGGAGAAAGGGATAAACATAAATTATTAGAAGCATTAAATACAAATATTCTAGCTACTAGGTAAACAAAGATTAATTAATTTGCTAACTACTTTGATACAGATTAGGAACCTACCACAACTATTAAAAAAATTATTTCTACTATCTAAAAACTTATTCTTAAATCCACTAAAAGTATGATTTTAATGAGTTATTCATCTGACAAAGAATAGACACACACACACAGGATATCCCACATTCATATATATATATATATATATATAACCGGAATACAGCAAAAAATTACTTTACATAGAAAATATTACAATATTTTGAAATATAAGTATAGGAAACTGATTAACATTAGTCGTTTCTTTTAAAGCTTGATGCAATATTAACCAATAAATTTTTAAAATTCAAATTTTGTTATCCTAGTCAGAGGGCGCTCAAAATATCCATTTGCACTTCTTCAATGTTTCATAAAAAAAAATTAGGAATTTTTTAGAGATCTCAAAAGATAGCATAAAAGACTGATAATCAAAACAATAATAAATGTTATGTTTAGAAGAAACATCATTTCGTTGCAGTTATGTATAAAGTGCTTGTGGGCTACAAGTCTCAGGATCCATTATGACAAATTGAGACAAGAATTTTACTGGCAGTTACTGTTGATTGAATTTTTGGAAAGTAATATATTCTATTTAGCCTGAAACTCGTGAATTGACTAGTCATTACATGGATGAAAACTTTATACAGACAAACAATGTTTTTATCAGAAACAATTACTCTCTCTCTCTCTCTCTCTCTCTCTCTATATATATATATATATATATATATATATATATATATATATATATATATATATATGAAATTCATTCTCTCATATTTCTTTTTGTGTTTTCTCTTCGATTGACAAAGACCACTGTGTGTTTGAAATATATCATTGTTTAAGTGCTTTTTTGTGTTTCTATTTCAAGACTACAGAGTGGGCTCTTACCAAGGTAAGTCTGTCAGTCTCCTAGTCCACAAAATCTAAATAATCTTTACCAACCAAAACTAACCTATATATATATATATATATATATATATATATATATATGAAATTCATTCTCTCATATTTCTTTTTGTGTTTTCTCTTCGATTGACAAAGACCACTGTGTGTTTGAAATATATCATTGTTTAAGTGCTTTTATGTGTTTCTATTTCAAGACTACAGAGTGGGCTCTTACCAAGGTAAGTCTGTCAGTCTCCTAGTCCACAAAATCTAAATAATCTTTACCAACCAAAACTAACCTATATATATATATATATATATATATGTATATATATATATACTTAAAGTATTCTTTGAAATTTAATGTACTCGTGTCAAATTTGGGCAATAATCCAACCAAATAACAGCCTAGTACTGTAAATTAACACATTCTTAAATAACAAGTTTCATCGATAAGAAAATAGGTTGTTGCTAATATAGCAGAAATTTTCTCATATTTTGGCCAATCAGAATTTTTGTTAATATGAATTTACACCAATGGCACATAAGAAAACAATGTGGCTCTAAAAAGAATCTTGCAAAATATCCTTAAAAAATATTTTAATTTAATTTTAGTTTTCAACTTACTATTTTTTTAAAAATTGTTTAGCGTAAATATTTTTTTTCTGAGAGAGTTTCCACAATTTATTGTGAATTTTGTAAATTTACCCCCTAATTTCACGTTTTTAAATACGGACTGATGTCAAAACTTTTGTTATTATTAAACACTTTTAACTACATTTCAATCACATCTTTCTGGTTTCTGAAAATTCTTTAAAAGTACACAAAAATTAAGGATTTTCATATTACTCACACTAACGCCTAAATTTAGTTTTATAAACTCCCAAAACAGTTTTCAAATCTTGTTCTAAACATAAACATACACTACTACATAAAACCGTTACAAAAAAAATACTTCAAACATCTTGTACATAAAAACAAACATATTATTGGAACTACGAAAAACTAACATATGAATACAAAAAAAAAACATTTGTTAATACATTTGATCTAATAACAACATTTTCTATAAGCTAACATTTTAAAAGGGATAAAGAGGCTACTCTGAATTACAGGAATTTAACAGAATATTTTTAGACATACTCGCCAGCTCTATTTTCTAATATATCATCCAACTGTCGCAAGAAGTTATTCCATGATTCAGATGATTCACGTCGATTAACCAAAAGATCTGGCGGTGGAGGTGCCAAGAGGTTACATTTGACTGGAGCATTTTGCTTACTTTTGTCCATAGTTAAATCTGTCTGAATGGAAGTCTTACAATTCACCTCCGTGTTAAATTTTTCTAACTTCAGTCTGAAACTTTCACACGTATTTAAAGCATTTTTATCTGTTTTTATTTGAACAAGTGTTTTTTCATTGTGGCTGAAGCTAGTTGAACGATCACATTTATTGAAGTCACTTTTAGCCCCTATGCTTTTGTTATACACATTTACTTTTTCTAACAAACTGTTACTTTTATAAATCTTTCTGTCTTGATTTTCACGATTTTTAATTGAGCCACCTCTACCGTCATACTGTGTAGTGAATTTAATTGGACTTTTACTTTTTGTACCTTTCTTTGACACTGATAATTTATTGTTAACGTCATTCAAACGTGTTATCTTTTTTTCATTAATTCTACCATCACCTTTATTAATCATATCATTGTATATATTAATTTTGTCACTAACTCTATTATTTTCCCACTGACAGTCATCAAGGTAATTGTTAGTTTCTAATTCTTTGACATATTTATCATTGTCTGACTGAGAAGGCTGTAGCAAATCAATTGGCATTTCTTTAATATGCACATTAAAAGGTGTTGGGGAACAAAGTTTTAAATCTTTTATGTTTAGTGTTAACTTTTCATCATTTATATAATTACTAAAACTGTTAGAAACAAAATGCACATCAATTTGATTTGATTCGCTACGTATTTTCTTCACATGTTTTCTTCGCCACTGTGCTTCATCATTTTTTAAATATAATGGTGACACTGGTCTTAGGTTTTTTCCAACATTTTTATCGAAATCATGAATTATTTTTTTAGTTTGCTGAATTAATTTCAATGGTGAAAGTCCAAACTTTACGCTGATAGGCTCAGATGTTTCTTCTAATACAGGTTCTTGTGACTTTATTTCGTGAAATGACCGAAGACTGGAGGGACGATTTTTTTTTGGTACGGGTGACACTTTAAAACGTGAGGTTTTTTGCAATTCTGAATCAGTTGTAATTTTCAATGAAGCAGGAGACCTAGGTCTAAAATTAACATTTTTTCCAATAACATCAAACTCTTGAAACATTTTCTTTGTTTGATGAATCAACACACTGGGAGAAAGTACAAACCTACCTTGAGCAGGGGATTCAGGAGTTTCCAAACTACTGGCATCTACTGGAGAGGATGGGATGTTTTCAGGGGCTTCTACAGTTGTAATGCTAGGTAAGCGCCCTAAAGGTGGTAGTGTTGCAGATTTGCGAACAGCTGTTCCTTCATTTCCATCTAATGTTGTTGTTGATGAAGCTGTTGAAGAAACTGAGGGTGTTCTTTGTTGTTCTTCTCTTAATGATGACATTTTAGAAGCTGTTGGGGGAGGAGGTGGTGCTGCTTTTTTCTTACGACCTAAAATAGAAACAATCTATTTACAGATTTTTATTTTCATAGACATAGCCATTTTAACTTAAACATAGAAAACATAATTATAAATAGATGGCATTTAAATTTAATGAGTTGCTTAAATATTCAATCAGGTATTTTAGCTTATAATAGGCAATATATGAAAACTGTGAGACTTAAACCAGTTGCAAATATTTATAGTTTTGTTTACTTGTAAACAAAAAATTTACCATTCCTGTAATTGAATAAAGCCTCCTTTCAGAGAGTAATGGTATTATACAGCTTGAAGAAATATTTAAAAAATTATGTGTCTAAAGACATATCTGCCTTTGTATTTAGTACTAGAATGGAGTTTATAGAAAAGGCTGAAAATTCTCTTTAGAATATTAAGCTGAATAAACACCCAATGTGCAGTTTCTTACAGATGATTTTTCAAACAAAACTTAGTGTCAGGTTTGACTTTCAAATATACTGAAAATGGCAGCTTGGTTACATTATAAATAATTTTTTTTTAATTAAAAGCATATTAGACTGTAGAAAGGTAATTGTAAAAGTGAACGAAGCAGGATAAAGATGAAAAACACTACCAGTAGCGTAACATAATGGCAGAGATATTGTAAAAAGGAACGAGAAACGTTTTATTTCAGACAGGGCATTTTCATTCCCTCAACCAATTATTTCTCTAAAGAAAAAACATAGAAAGATAAGGATAAAAAAAAAGGATAGAAACAAAAAAAAATGTTACCAAGAAACATTTTCCAAAATCTTCTGTTTCTATTTTATATAGAGTATATATAATTAAAAATCAGTGCCTAAATAACATGATCTTGGCTTTATAAATGAGTTTTATTCCTAACTTTCAGTTAGTTATGTTCACAAACAACTGAGATATAGGTTTATAACTAAAAAGAGTACATTTAGTTCCATAGGCACAACATTGCAAAAAACATGAAAATGTATAAAAGTTTTTAAAAAGTAATTAAGTTACTTGTAAACTTTGAAAACGGGTTCATTACAAATGTTTAAATATATATATATATATATATATATATATATATATATATATATATATATATATATATATATATAATATATATAATAAATTATAATATATTATATATATATATATATATATATATATATATATATATATATATATATATATATATATTTAAATATTTTTATCGATTAGACTGAAATATATTAATTTTTTAAACATAGTTCTATGACTTTTTTGACAATCAGTAAATCTTTGTTCCATCTTTGTTGATTTATGAAAGTTACATGTTTTTAAACTGTAAATCATAAATTTTTGTTTATTGTTTCTACTTTTTGCAAATACCTACCCAAAATATAATGTTGTGACTTTGGCATAAAATAAAAGTGACAAAATACAATCGAATATATACGAGGTCTGTTCAAAAAATATGCGGACTGTTTAAATTTCGCGGCTCTAGTTAGTTTCAGGAGAATCCGCCTGGTGTCGCTAGGTTCGTATAAATCAGCTGATTAAAATGTGGTATTTCAGTCGCAGATATCTTCATTTGTTGATGAGTTACACGCAGTTTACTAAAGAGTGTTTTTTTCGTTTGTCGGATTGTAAAATGGACAGCCAGAAGGAGCAACGAATTGCTGTTTAATTTTGTGTAAAACTACGGAAATCTGAAACAGAAACATTTGCCATTTAGCGTACTGCATGTTTCAAGTGGCATGAATGTTTCAAGAGTGGCCGACAGTCGATTGATGACGATGAGCATCCTGGACATCCTTCAACATCAACTGACAACCCACACGTTGACAAAATCAACACCCTGGTGCGCGAAATACGACGAAGAGCTTCCGTGGAGCTTTCCGAAAAGTGTAGGATATCAGTTTGATCTTGTTACGAGATTTTGACTGAAAAATTGAAGATGCACTGCGTCGCTGCGAAATTTGTGCCACGCCTGATGACCGACGACCAAAAAGCCAATCGCATCCGGGTTTATCGGCAACTGCTCGATCGTTCAAATAAAGATGAGAACTTTTTGTCAAGAATTATAACCGGTGATGAATCATGGGTGTATGGTTACGACATTGAAACAAAGGTCCAATCATCCCAAAGGGTGAGTCAAACGTCCCCAAGACCCAAAAAAGCTCGCCAAGTTCGGTCGAATGTCAAGGTGATGCTGACAGTTTTTTTTTTTTATGCTAATGGTGTTGATCACTATGAGTACCTCCCTGAAGGCTCTACAGTCAACCAGATTACCTACATTGAAGTACTGAAACGCCTGAGGGACACCGTCTGACGCAAAAGGCAGAACTATGGAGAAGTGATAACTGGTTTTTCCATCACAACAACGCTCCAGCTCACTCAGCACTCAGAACTTGTGAGTTTTTGGCCAAACACTCGATTACTGTTCTTTAACACCCCCCTCCCCCTACTCACCTGACCTTGCTCCTTGTGACTTTTTCTTATTCCCAAAACTCAAAAAACCAATTCGTTGCTCCTTCAGGCTGTCCATTTTACTATCTGACAAACGAAAAAAAACACTCTTTACTAAACTGCGTGTAACTCATCAACAAATGAAGTTATCTGCGACAGAAATACCGCATTTTAATCAGCTGATTTATACGAGCCTAGCGACACTAAGCGGATTTTCCTGAAACTAACTAGAGCAGCGAAATTCAAACAGGCCGCATATTTTTTTAACAGACCTCATAATGTTGTCTGTGGCATTCCTCAAACATTTGTGACTTTGATTTTGATTGTTTTTTTATCTTTGGTATATTATTCTCTAAGACTCAAAGGGATAAAAAAATATAGTTTTTAATACAAAATTTACAAATAAATGTTAATTTGAATTTTTAGAGAAATATGTTCAAAGAAATTATAATCCAATAAAAACCACACTACTAGTATATAGCTACATGACAGAAACTCCAGAGGTTGACTAAAATTAGATAAAATGGTGGAGAGACAAGACTCTTTCTGACTGGACCTAAATTCTGCCAATCGCCAACTCTTATTTTTATATACTACTTCTAGAGTTGCTGCATTATTGAAAGTGTGGGTGTATAAAATGCCAGAATAACGTTTTAATGTATTTATTTAATTACCTCCAACTGTTGACAATGAAGATGTTGATATGCTGTGTTGATACTGTCTCATACCAACTGTTGCTGTGTTTTCAACAGCTGTAAGGCTGGACAACGACCTTGACAAGTTAGTGTTGTTCACTTCCAAATTAGCTTCGGTAATTTCACTTTCAGAGGTAATACTTGGTAATTTGCTGCGACGAGGCAATGAGTCAGGAAGACTAAACATTAAACGTAATACGTTTTTAGAATATAGCACAATATAACATTTATCTTCATATGATAACTTAATTTATAATATATACAGCTGTAGAAAGAAAAAATATACATTCATACATTCAGTCATGATAATTGTATGTTTTGACATAGACTGAAGTTCACTGCATGAAATTGAGCGGGTGGCATGTTTAGCACGGTTGTATGGAACCAGCCTCGCGGGATATGGTTGAAAGTCGCTTACTACAATGAAGGCAACATTGCATTTCTGTCCAACTGCCTGACTAATGTTAATACTATAATTAAAAGATACTTAACTAAGTGAATAAGTGGGCTTATTTGTTGACGTGTTTCGAAACAATCGTTCCTTTTATGAAGCAAAGCCTCTCTTACATGGCTTATGAGGCTTTGCTTCATAAAAGGAACAATTGTTTCGAAACGCGTCATCAAGTAAGTCCACATATTCACTTAGCTAAGTATCTTTTAGTTATAGTTTATTCAGTGAATTCAAGATGATTACAACAAGCAACTTTAATGATAATAGTTAAGTCACAAATTATAATGTCATTAGTTTTTTTATGAATCTGGCAAGCAAAATGATTTTATTACTAAAAAGTACAATAAAAAAGAAGCTAATAAGGTGCAAAAAGACCATGCAAACAATACGAGACTATGAAACAAAATATCATAAAAATATACAAAATTTGTTTTACTAGTGTAGTAGAAAAGATCTTGTGAATCATTAAATTACTAGGTTACATGACACAACATATGCTGAGCCTCATGGCCAATAAAATCAAGGAGAATAATATTATAAAATTTAAAAACACTGTGTTTAACATAAAATTACAATGTTTATTACTTAATTTAAATTGACCTAGTGAGGGAAAAAACATGGTTTCTTTAATTTCCTTTGTACAACTCATTGAATTATTAAGTTAAATTTAAAAGATTTCCCTAATGCCATAGTCAACAAAGTAATCAAGACAATAAATATATACTAAACGAGAAATATCCTTTTTGAATATATACTAACAAGAAGCAAAAATTCTCTTTGACTTGATGTCTGCAATGTGAGTAAATTTTAAATAATATTATCAAGATCTTATAGCAGATATTTTAATGGTGTGAAGTTGTAGATATTACATTAAGTATTTTAATGGTGTGAAGTTGTAGATATTACATTAAATATTTTAATGGTGTGAAGTTGTAGATATTACATTAAATATTTTAATGGTGTGAAGTTGTAGATATTACATTAAGTATTTTAATGGTGTGAAGTTGTAGATATTACATTAAGTATTTTAATGGTGTGAATTTGTAGATATTACATTAAATATTTTAATGGTGTGAATTTGTAGATATTACATTAAGTATTTTAATGGTGTGAAGTTGTAGATATTACATTAAGTATTTTAATGGTGTGAAGTTGTAGATATTACATTAA
Organism: Prosapia bicincta; assembly: GCA_036971475.1. NCBI lineage: Eukaryota > Metazoa > Arthropoda > Insecta > Hemiptera > Cercopidae > Prosapia > Prosapia bicincta. Next base: position 45,214,195 of record JBAIZL010000002.1, read on the forward strand.
ATATTTTAATGGTGTGAAGTTGTAGATATTACATTAAGTATTTTAATGGTGTGAATTTGTAGATATTACATTAAATATTTTAAGGGTGTGAAGTTGTAGATATTACATTAAGTATTTTAAGGGTGTGAAGTTGTAGATATTACATTAAGTATTTTAAGGGTGTGAAGTTGTAGATATTACATTAAGTATTTTAATGGTGTGAAGTTGTAGATATTACATTAAGTATTTTAATGGTGTGAAGTTGTAGATATTACATTAAATATTTTAAGGGTGTGAAGTTGTAGATATTACATTAAATATTATAATGAAAGAAATAGCAACAAATTGATAGTTATGAAATAAAATCATGTCCTCTGAAATTTCGTCACAAGTTTGTTGTTTTCTTTACCACCTGATCATAAGCATTTAAATTATATTTTCAAACATTTATAGCTACAAAATAAAATTACAGTTTCTGAAAACACAAACATAATATCAAAATTATCAACTTAAAAATAATCTCACCTTTACAAAACACATGAAAAGAATCAAGTTATAATGCATATTTTACTTATTGGTTAAGTTGTTAATATAAACTTCCTTGATAGCTAGGCATCAAGTGTGAGATAAGGTAGATAAGATAAAAAAAGCTTAAGTGAATGTCTGTGTCATATTGTTATTTAAATTTATAGTTGCAAAAATACAACAAAACTATATTATAGCTATTTCCATCCTTGTCACGGCATTGTCATGTACTATACAATTCATTTATCTTTTTCCTGTTAGATAAATGTACAGAACACATAATGACCATAGCGAAGAAATTACTATTCTCCTGAAATTCTAGCATCTAAATTTATTTTTAATTTTTTACATAGAGCATGTAACAATTTGCAATAAGTTTTAATCTTTATTCACATCTGAATAAAATTGCCTTCAATCACTTTTCTTTATACATGCAGAGGATGTGGACTAACCACAGTTATTTAAAAGTATTTGGAGATTCTTAGGATACTCCAGTCATACATAGCAACTCTTAATCTTAACAAAGAATAGATTTAATAAGCACATCACTATAATCAACACATTAACTACCTAACCTGCATATATTTTTTAAGAATATTAGTGGATCAACATCTCTCTAACCGTCATAGCTAGGCTACATATATTTTTTTAAGAATAATAGTAGATCAACATCTCTCTAACTCTCATAGCTACATATATTTTTTTTAGAATATTAGTGGTTCAACATCTCTCTAACCCTCATAGCTACATATATTTTCTAAGAATATTAGTGGATCAACATCTCTCTAACCCTCATAGCTATATATATTTTTCTAAGAATATTAGTGGATCAACATCTCTCTAACCCTCATAGCTACATATATTTTTTAAGAATATTAGTGGATCAACATCTCTCTAACCCTCATAGCTACATATATTTTTTAAGAATATTAGTGGATCAACTTTTCTCTAACCCGCATACTATATATATTTATAGAATTTTTTTGTAAAAGATGTATAGTCAACTAAATAATGATTGTAAAAACGAAAAGATTAAAATATTTTTTTCATATTGTGTTAATGTCCTTGTAGCATAATTCAGTGCTAGACTTTACACAAAGATCTGTACTAAACACTAAAGAAACTATTACTGTTTGTAAATACCCCACTGACATCAAATTAACACTAAACACAAGTGTTAAGGTGAATCCCATAAGTCAGATTGTCTCCAAATGTCTTTAACTATCTCTTACTTTCACGTTTTAACATCTATATCCTACTAAAGTCTGTACGTATATGAATTCTCGAGTCTCAAATTAGAGCCTCTATCGTCAGAGAATGCTGTTGTTTTTGCATTCTGTTGAATTTGTACACTATTGTTACAATAGTAATACTCGTGTATCTAACCTCGTGTTACCCCCAGATCAATTCTTCCAAATGTATCAAACCCAAAAATATATCTTATATAATCTTTTTAGCCCTTAAAATATATATATATATATATATATATATATATATATATATATATATATATATATATATATAAACTTGTTTAGTACGATATAGTTCTATATCATAACTCCGGTAGTCCTGTAACAGAGTCCTGATGTGGTTATAGAAATCTACAGTCTAAACAAGTTTTGAAAATGCTGATAATATTAATCAGCAGAAAACTTCAGCTTGATAAAAATGTATGAGATAACATAAAATGCAATATTTTTATTAATGAGAGTGTTTATTTAACTATATATATCGTTAAAAAAATATTGTTTTTTACATTAATATAGGAATTTAAATTTAAGAAAACTAAAAACTTTTATTCATATGTACTTATTTTCACAACTGTGGTGTATATTATATTTTGTATGCAGTGCACTATAGGTTAATTGTCATATAGTCTTACATTTTCTTATGGTTTTCAAACAGTCATTGTGCCTAAGTTCTTTACCATTACAGATTTTTGTTTACATGTTACAAACCTCTAATTTCCTAAATACAGTGATATAATTCAAAATACTGTCTTTAGTAAACTGTTAATTTAGACAATTTTTCAAAAAGTTGACTTAGTTAATTAATGTTTTATTTTTTCTATAATGAAATACCTATTTAATACTTTTACACTAGTTTTTTGTAATATACTCTTTATTTTTTGCCTTGAAAATCGGACAATGATCATTCAATAATTATTCATAGCTATTGGTCTCCTCTTAAAATGACAATTTAAAACAAAAATTTGGTTCTGGTACTCAGAGGAGTCCCGACAGAAGTGACAACAAATTAGAGCTAATAGTTTCACAAAATTTTCAACAAAAATTGTTAAAAATATGAATTTGTACATTTTTTATTCAAGTTTCTTGATGTTATTAACTTGAATTCACTGATTAAACTTTTAATAATAGGTTTTTTATTCAATTTTTACATATTTATTTAATGATTGTATTTAATAAGGAATAATATTTATTGTAGTTAATAATTAAATAATGAGGGTAATAACAAAGTTTTTATTAGATGTTTTTTTGAATACAGAATGTTTTTAACCAATCCAATTCAAATCAGTTCTTTAAAAAGTATAGATTTAAGATGAGCCTAAAAACCTTTTTCTTTTAAAAACTGGATTAAAAACACATAGTCTATTATTATTACTGTATTGATTTATTTGAATCGAAATTTGTCAAAATTCAAATAAATTATTATATTTATTAACTGATTAAAAATATTCAATAATAACCTACGTGTAAAATAGCTGTTCTACAATATAACCTATAACACAAAATCAGCTGTTACATGAAATCATATGTTACCATTTACTTCCCTTTGAGGTGACTCATAGCTTAACCTGATGGAGATATATACTGTAGGGTATGGGTTTCAGAAATAGCGTGACAGGAAAGCAATGATTTAATCTCGTGTTTTGTTCACTGCTCGTAAAGAAGTTATCACTTTAAAAAGTAACAGTAAAAACTATTAGACAATTACCGTAAAAGGTTTACTGTGATTAATTTTCTCATTAATAGTTCATATTTGTATTATTCTCTATTTTTGCTAATTCGTATTTGGAATTCATATTTGAAACTACACCCCAAATACTAGTGAATTTGCCAGTTTAACCTCCTAAATCTGATTTTACTTTTAACATGTTTCAATTTAGCGGAATATTTAAAGTTTTACATGGAATAATTAACGGTTTTCTGTGCATGGACACTAAAGGGCTTTTATCACATGGAATGATAGGAATCAGATGTATTATACTGAATAAAGTGTCTTACATTTTTTTTTTAAATTTAAATATTTTATAAAACTTTAAAATCTCTTAGGAAGAAATTGTTTTAAAGTGAATCACACTTTTAAATCTCTAACATTCAATGATGTTTATGTTCTTTTATTTTTAATTTAACCCAAATAAAAAATTACCAGTTAGGTTACAATACAGCATTGGTTCTCTGATCTAGTTGTTTGGATAATTGAAACCACATTGAATATTTGAGTATAATATATTTTGTAATGTTTATACGGCAGAAATAAAGATTGAAACATTTTATGTTTAATAGGTTAAAAAAACTTAGGGCATACATCTAGTATAATATCATAACTGGATAAGTGTTTTTTTTGTGTGTCAAATTGCAAATACAGTATTAGTGTAGCAAAAATGTTGGTCTTTTGATGGTGGTTAAGATAATAACTGATGGTACAGATGACGGTTTTACACAAAACCAATATCTCTACCAATTTTTAATGCCACCAAACATTGGAAAGTAGCTAAATTTTATTTAACCATTTTTTTAACCCTAGAAAGGTACACTACATAATTTTTATGTATACTCAGGAAATATTATAGCCCCACTTTTAGTTGTGCAATACAGTTAGCTAGCCATTTATCAGTGCTTCCCAAAGCCAGTGCCTAGTCGGCTGCCATTGAAATTGGAAACCTTGTTGGTAAATGTAATTTTACTAATATTTCTAACTTTTTTCTGAGTATTTTTTACTCATTGGTACCGTTTATGCATTATTTACATGCGTAACACATCGATGCTAATAAAAGTAGCCAAAGATATTTTACATATTCATCCTCGGTCTATACCACAACCAAAAGATGTACTCAGCCCATGTAGTATATACTAGTTTTTAGTTATTTTTTTCTGGAAACAAAATGGATGAAATTTGTTGTAAATAAAAACAAAGAAATTGCATGTCAAAGAGAAAATTATACTAATAAAAGCCATTTATGTTTTCCGATTTGGCTGTTACATGTTACGATTTGGAAGAATTAGAACCGATTCTCGGCCTACTTTCGACAGCACTAAAGAACAATCATCTGACGACATCATTGATATCCAACGCATAATCATTGCAGTAGATTAACAGTACTTCTAGTTACAATGTAAATTCTACTGAGAGTAGATTTAAATTTGTATTAAACTGTCTTTGGCTTATAAATAATATTCGAGCTGGCTTGTGAGTGAAAGTTATAATTAAATAATAAAAATATATACAACTCACAAATATACAATTTTTTATTTCAAACGCGTTTCGACGACTACTTTGTCGTCATCTTCAGTGAAAATACACAAATGAAATTAACTAAAAAATATATATATATTAAACATAACCTATAAAGTTTTAGCAAAGGTAAAAACAAAAAGTACTTTTGTTTTTACCTTTGCTAAAACTTTATAGGTTATGTTTAATATATATATATATTTTAGTTAATTTCATTTGTGTATTTTCACTGAAGATGACGACAAAGTAGTCGTCGAAACGCGTTTGAAATAAAAAATTGTATATTTGTGAGTTGTATATATTTTTATTATTTAATTATGTCTTTGGCTTGATGACAAAGAAACAAAAGAAGAACGTAGAAAGAGTACTAAACTGGCTCCAACCTCAAACACTGAGACGACTTATTGCAAATGTGTCTAGCCTATTTAATGTGAACACTCCATGAAAAACTGTCTGGGATATTTGTAAAAAGGCTAGAAAATTTTAAAAAAGAGGATTGGATATTAAATAAATTAAATAAAAAATGTTAAATGAACTGAAACTACCTAATACTATTTACTCGCTGGTATGCTAAGATGTATTAACAAGCCATCTAAAAACATGCCATTTAAAAACAAGTGAGTAAAATTTACGCATGGGTACCCATAAGTAATTAAGAATTAGCAGTACCTTTCCAGGGTTAAGATAGCCTGAACTTTTCTGCATGTTTGTTTAGAGAGAAATACTTTAAAATATTTTAAAAATACTTAACTGAGTGAATACGTAATTGCTTAATTGCTGATGCGTATCAAAACATTCGTTCCTTTTACGAAGCTAGCCCTCTACTGGCCTATGATTAGCTAACCCTCTACTGTTTAAACTATGATTTATTAATACTAGATTTCAGCACAGTGTATAAAATAGCAATAATAGCCAAACATGAATGTTTTTCTAATAAAAAACATAAAATGTCCTACATAAATGTTCATATAGATTACAATCTAATGTATATGAGTGTTAACCCTTAGAGCTCGGATTTTTGTAACATGCTTTGCTTCCCCACTTGTAATTAAATTGGGACAAATTCCTCACTTGCAGGTTGCATTACTGTTTATGGAAAACTATGTTTTCTCTTACATGATTTTAGTAAACTAAGCTATTTTTATTCATTAATACTGTATGTACATGATTTTATTATCTTATTTGTAGTTTTGCAGAGTATGATATCTTTGAAAACAGTCTTCCAGATGAAGCCCTGGTTTTCTGCCGCATGTTTTGTGTGAAAAACTGTTTCTCTTCTACCTCCTTTTATCTTCCTGTTACTGCAAACTACACAATCCTTAGAAGTATTTTTATCATTGGAAAAGATTAAATGTAATTTCCCATTCAGTCTTTCTTCTTTATCAGTAGTTGACGGCCGACCCCTCTCACTATACGGGTTATTCCTGATACCCCCAATGCGTTCCCTCACCAAGTTTTGGCGAAACTATTTTTTTTTTAAAGGATTTTCTCTTATTTCCTTTTTTTGTTATTATAGATAATAAAACTATTTACTACAGCTACATCCAATAGCCAGAAAAACACTGTCCTCCACCATTTATTTGTTCGTCTCGTAAAACTGCACGGTTCATTATATTGAACAGCTAAATCTATACTACCCATAAACTGGTTATATTTACAAATACCTGTTGGTTTAGTTACTTTGTTTATGAAACTGAACTACATTCTAATAAATCAGGATCAAGTAAAAGATCAGGAATTTCAGAATCACTAATTGCACGTGAAGCCACGGCAAACTACGACTAAACAAATAACTGGCAAAACTGTAACCTACTTGCAGCTTACAACGTAGCGGCAAACTAGATTTTGTGATATCTCACATATTCCTAGACATTTTCAACTTAGTACACATTATTTTCAATAGAGTGTAGCACCAATCGGTAAAAGATTGAATGTCGTGGGCTTCGCCGCAGACGAGTTATAGGCATTTGAAAATCGTGTCGGGTGACCCCCGACATACGAGTAAACTGCAATATACGCTTGGCGGGGCTCCCCCGACAGTCGAGTGCTAAGGGTTAATAAAAAACAAATATACCAAATAAGTTAATTATTGTCCATAAAAAAAGTACGAGAGTTTTACACTACCTGTTACTCTGAGGACTTTCACTCAACACAGATGCCTCATGATAGCCACTTGAGTCAGAACTGTTACGAGAGTGACATATTACTGTTGTGGATTTACTAGTCTCGTTTTCTTTTTGCAGTTGTACACCATTCTGAAAAAAACACATTGTTAATTGGCAATAATATGATTCATTTTGAGCAGTTCCTAATACAGAAAACCATACAAACCTCCAAATGACTCACACAAAAAATTCAAACTTTGATCTTTACCATAATTGACCTAAAAAGAATAATAACATCATTTAAATAAGTTTGCTTAACTCATAATTAAAAAATAAATAATGAATTTACACAAATTTTTTTCAAAAAGTGTAAAGTTTAGTGTGTGTGTAGTTTATACTAAAATTACAGTGAATTATTTATAAATAAATACAAATTGTAAATATGAATATTTATAACTAAAGTGAACTCAGGCTAATTGGACCAATGGTTTATCAAGACAGCCATTCAATTCGACTTTCAGCTATTTTTTTTTTTTTTTTTTTTTTAATTAATGCATGTTAATAAAAAAATAAATTTCCAGCGGATGAGAATAAACGATATCAGCAACAAAATTAGTTGCATCTTCACCTGACCAATATGATATGTCCTGTGGTTCGATTGACAGTCATTTTGGAAACATGCAGTGTTATGGTTGCTCTTGTACTCATTCTGCACGCCATTCTTTAGTTGTGAGTGACTGTTTGAAAAATGTACAATAATTTGTAATTACTGAGTTTTAGTTTGGTTCATTTGTAAAGAAGAAATTAACGAAGACAAATTACACAAAGTAAACTCGGACGAATTCGAGCAGCAAAAAGCTATTTTAAATGTTTATAATTTGAAGAATGAGATTCAATAATGCCATCAGAAACGCCAGGCAGAAAGTAGCAGTATCTACAGGAGTTTCTGTTCAAAATATTTTTTTCAAATTTTGAGGAGGAGAATAAAACCAACACACTCAAATCTCCTGGCAAAAAAAAACCGAAGAGGAAAATTATATTTGATATCATGGAGGAATTTGTAAAAAAGACGATAAGTGTAAACGTACATGAATTAGTTTTTTTTTAATAAACTTCTAACATTGAAGTACCACAAATAGTTAAAACTAAGAAAGCTTGTATGACTACGTAATTGTAAAAGCAGGCTATTGGGCAGAAAACATATTATTCTTTGAACAAGAGATTACTTATGAAAGACAAAAACTTACCAGAAGGAAGATCCAGCAATTTATTGTCTGGACGAAATTTGGGTAAATGCTTGTAACAAAATTAAAGGTTTGGACAGATAAATCAGTCATTCAAGTAAAAATGTTTTTCTCAAAAGTCTGCCAGCTGGTTTAAAATGTCTGTCTGGAAAAAGTGAGAGACTCAATGTCACTCATATTAGTTCAAACACAAAATTTTTTAGATTATTGGTATTTGAATCTAAATTGACTGACTACTAGCCAGAAAAAAATATTCAACGTTTTTCAGAATGTTTTTCTGCAATATTACTGAAATTTGACAACAACAAATCCGTTATAGTAAATAAAAATTTTACCTACGTCTAGCTGGAATAAGCAAACAAATTTGAAAGCGGTTGACAAAGAAAGGAATTTTTCAGATTGAAAGACAATATAATTGAACTTCAAGCCAGTTTTCATAGTTTATAACAACAGTTCACCATCTTCATCAAAAATCCAATTTGCTGAATCCAATTTACACATAGAATAATAATATGGCAAGTCTATAAAATTGTAACACATCTTGAATAGTTTCAGCTCTTTTATTAGTCTACAATTCTCTTATTAGGATGATTCAGAGTAGCAGTATTATGCGTAACGCCGATGCATGATAGTTATCCTTGTTTGCCATTCCATGTACATGTGCACTCATGATAGTGTTTACATCCGCTATCAACACATTTTGAACCAACTATAGATATAAAATTCTACTAGTTATTTAGATGGTTCAGAAACCATAGCTTGCATGTGCATCATTACACACTCGAGGTAGTCTTACTTTCAACCAGAGAGGAGGTGGATTAATTTTTTTCAAACATTAAAGCATATTTTTCATAACTTATGAATTAACAGTTAAAATTAAAGAATACTTTTCTTACCGATTGATTGGTGTTATTAATTGTAGGTGGTTTTGGAGCAGGCCTTCTTTTTCTAACTGGTCGACTAGGAGGAGGCGGTGGAGGGGAAGCAGAAGATTCATCAGAAGGTACAGGAGAAAGACTACGGCCTCCTAAGCTTCCGCTACTTACACTTCCTTCACACTGAAAATAAAAATACTTGTTAATTACTATGATACAGGAAAAATTCATTGCTATCATTTTATTAATAGATTAATATCAAATAGTTATAATCCAAACACATTAAATCTTACAAAAATATAGGTGAAAAAACCCCAAAACCACAAAAATTAATCAAAAAATAACTAAAATAAGTTGCCTAAGATTAAATCCTTATGTACATTTCGATGACAAAGTCATCATCTTCAGAGGTCCTTCCTAACAAAAGTACAATCTAGAATACAAAAAATTAACAAACTAGACTGACACCGAAGCTTAAATAGGCGTAAGCTAAGCTCCGCCCACTCCACTTCCCACAATGGCCGGCCATCTTAGCTACATAAGCCACGTCAAACTAAACTATGATAAAATAATGTAAATACGCTTAGTAAAAAATCAAAACATCATACAATTATATGTAAAATTAAATAATATTTACAATAATGAATACAGAGGGGAGTTAGGGTTAGGCCTTCTATCTGTATTCATTAATTTATTACTCGATTTATGTATAAAAATACTTCCGTAGCTGTTGAGTAATTTTTTAGAGCTGATACATTTAATTAATTTAACATTTTTATCTAATACATGGTTATTACAAAGCACATGTTCTGCTACACTTGATTTTTCAGGCCTATTATATTTAATATGAGCAAAATGTTCTTTACATCTTGTTACAATTTTCCTTTTGGTTTGGACTATATACATATCGTCACATGTATTACATTTTATCCCATATATTCCTGACTTTTCCAACATTGGAATCTTATCTTTAGGGTTACCTAACAAATTTTTAAGTTTATTTTGACTCTTATAAGCTAATTTAACATTGACCTTATTAAAAATAGAATCTAACCCTTTTGTTAACCTATTATCGAAAGGTAAGCTAAGAGCGGTCGGTGTCAGTCTAGTTTGTTAATTTTTTGTATTCTAGATTGTACGTTTATAATAGGAACCTCGGAAGATGATGACTTTGTCATCGAAATGTACATAAGGATTTAATCTTAGGCAACTTATTTTAGTTATTTTTTGATTAATTTTTGTGGTTTTGGGGTTTTTTCACCTATATTTTTGTAATATATTGTACCACTGTGCTCTTGATATTGTATACATTAAATCTGTTAAAATAATGGTTATTTCAACTGCTGATTTGAATATACCATTCAGTGAATACTCCTGAAATAGGTTTTCCCATTAGCATAAAAATATTGAGCATTATTTAGATTGACAATAAATTAGCTAACTCCAAGAGCTGGCCATAAATTAAAAAGACCCTTGAAATAACTTTAAAGGTTGATATTTTTACCTAAAATTAGAAATAAATTCATCAAAATCACATAAAGGATTAAGACTGAAGGTACTATCCCTCTGTAAATAATATTTTACTTTTTATACTTGCAATATAAATAATTAGTTTATAATCATTTTTGTCTTAAAAGATATAAACACACAAAGTTATTTTGTGTATTTTTGTAAAAACTACTTTTAAATTTCTATTATTATTTCAGAAATGTTTCATAATTTCAGAACTCATAACATTTCAGTGTTGATCTTTCAAAAAATGACACTGAAAAAAGAAGTGTTTTTTCATAAAGTTTCATGAGCGACATTAAATTCTAATTCCAGATATTTAAGCTTTAAAAACCTTTAAACACAGTCTTCAATATTGGGAGCGTGTGATGAGTTGTATAAAAATTAGAACTATTTTTTGTGGAGCACATTTTTTTAAATCATCGAAGTTAACGTTTTTTATTTTTCTTGGATGAATTTTCTTGTCACACCTACTAAAACGATCGTCGCACTGTGCATTATGCGAAGACGATGAAGAGGATCTGGAGCACATTCTTCTGCGTTGCAGCTATCCAATTCTTTCACATGACCTACTAAGAGCAGAAGTCAATGATTTTGAGGACATCCTTAAAAGTAAAAAACACTGGCAGCTTGCTTGTGCCGCGTACATTGGACACCGGGCCATCGGCTATGATTGATGCTGGACGCCCGTACTAAGAAGTAAGAAGTAAGTACTAAAACGATAACGGAACTACTGCCGCACTACACACACCACTATTTCTCCCAACATCATATCTCAAACAAATCTGTCTACTGTGCATATTTTGCCGCTACTTTGACGGCCTATACTAGAAAGAATTGGTATAAAAGTAAGAGCCTCAGTGAGTCTATTTTTATTTTTCAATATAATCTCTCTATACAGTAATGCTCTTCTTCAGCAATGTTTTAATGGCTTGATCCCATCTAGACAATTATATTCCTCTAGACCTGCAAATTACCCATCAACTTAATCTATTACTTTATTTTAAGAGCATCTATAAATACTAATATAAGTTTTTGCTTGCGGTAAAGTTGAAAGATTGATGGAACCAAATCAGGCCCCTGTGGTGGATGTAGGAACAATTTGTTAATGAGTTTTTGCTATGGCAACAGCACTTTTGTGCCTATTTAGATGACATGCTTGCAGTTTCAGCAATTTTTTCATCTTCAATAGACAATTGTATCTGGCCATTTTATGGACTTTTTCAATATTTTTGGATTGTGGCACATCTTGGCCAAAAAGTACATGGCCAATATCTGAACTTTTCTGACTATATATAAACTCATGTCCACATGGCAACAGTTGAGGTAGAACACTTACTCTTGAATGTTTTTCAAACAAAATCAATAAGCAATAGTAACAAAATGAGAGGTAATATTTTAACATTGTTTTTGTTATATTTAGTTAATTTTTAACTAATAATTAAAAATAACACAAAGGCCTCAATAAACAAAGATACAGAGTTTAGTTCCTAATTCCTTTATACTTTCTAATTAGTGGTTACCAACATCAAACCCATCTTATTTTCCAAATCTTTCTATCGCCAAACAACCTCAGATTTTACATACAATTATTTTCTCGTTTTAAACATAGTCTTACTTTTGATTTGACCTTTTGCTTTATGTATCATTTTTAACCCTTAGCGCTCGGATTTTTGTAACATGCTTTGCTTCCCCACTTGTAATTAAATTGGGACAAATTCCTCACCTGCAGGTTGCATTATTGTTTATGAAAAACTTTGTTTTCTCTTACATGATTTTAGTAAACTAAGCTATTTTTATTCACTAATACTGTATGTACATGATTTTATTATCTTATTTGTAATTTTGCAGAGTATGATATCTTTGAAAACCGTCTTCCGGATGAAGTCCTGGTTTTCTGCCGCTTGTTTTGTAGTGAAAAACTATTTCCCTTCTACCTCCTTTTATCTTCCTGTTACTGCAAAACTACACAATCCTTAGAAGTATTTTTATCATTGGAAAAGATTAAATGTAATTTCCAATTCAGTCTTTCTTTTTTGTCAGTATTTGACGGCCGACCCCTCTCACTATACGGGTTATTCCTGATATCACCAATGCGTTCCCTCACCAAGTTTTGGCGAAACTATTTTTTTTTAAAAGGATTTTCTTTCATTTCCTTTTTTTTGTTATTATAGATAATAAAACTATTTACTACAGCTACATCTAATAGCCAGAAAAACATTGTCCTTCACCATTTATTTGTTCGTTTTGTAAAACTGCACGGTTCATTATATTGAACAGCTAAATCTATACCACCCATAAACTGGTTATATTTACAAATACCTGTTGGATTAGTTATTTTGTTTATGAAACTGAACTACATTCTAATAAATCAGGATCAAGTAAAAGATCAGGAATTTCAGAATCACTAATTGCACATGAAGCCACGGCAAACTACGAGTAAACAAATAACCTGCGAAACCGTGACCTACTTGCAGCTTACAACGTAGTGGCAAACTAGATTTTGTGATGACTCACATATTCCTTGACATTTTCAACTTAGTTCACATTATTTTCAATAGAGTGTAGCACCAAACAGTAAAAGATTGAATGTCGTGGGCTTCGCCGCAGACGAGTTATAGGCATTTGAAAATCGTGTCGGATGACCCCCGACATACGAGTAAATTGCAATATACGCTTGGCGGGGCTCCCCCGACAGTCGAGTGCTAAGGGTTAATACATCATTTACTTTTTCTCTTTACCACTAAATTAAATCACTATGTATTTAACATATTTCTTGATTCCCATATCAAGCATGCTTTTACTTGAAAATATTATACTGTAATACCTTACATATAGGGCTTAAATAAATTACATGGAAGTTATACCTCCAAATACTATAAATCAAATTAGTTTTTTTAACAATAGAGATATACGACTTTTAATACAACACCATTAAATTTTTATTTTCTGTCACTGATATCTTAGTTCATAGATAAAATATTACAAAAAATTTCAGTAAACTTTGATCGGCAGCAATCAAAAGCACTAATCAAATATCAATAAATATTTGTTGTGTAAAATTATCTTCAAAGTAAACCAGACAGACAGGTATGCTATTAATTTTCTTTCTAATTATCAGATACCTTATCACTACGAACTAGCGCTTTATATGTAGAAAAAATTCTAAATTTGTCCTGTTTATGGTGTAAAATAAAATAAGATAAAATAATAACTTTGAAAGATGGAAATCAGCAGAAATGAATTTTCACTTTTAATGGTTTTTATAAATTGTATAATTTGGGAAGAATAAACAAATAACGTCCTTACACTTGTTGGAAACAAAAGGTTTCTACTCTATTCTGTTAGTATTATACTACAATATAGTATGTACGGCCCATACTACAATGTATTACCCATACATGTGTAAAAATAGAAGTAACAAACAAAAATTGTTTAAAGTCAATTCCCAATTAGGTCAGTTATGAAAACTTTTATTTTAGTTACTTTTTAATTAATAATTATAATTAATATAAATAAAATACAGTAATATAACCTATGCATTAAAACAGCTGTTCTAACAGATAACCTATAACATAAAAATATCCGTTTTATGAAATCATGTTATCGCTTATTTTAAGCCAAATGGGAAGAAATATCTATATTGTATACCACGTCCCTTTTGTAAAAGGTTTTTCTCTTATATAAAACTAAAATGAATGCATTTTAAATTTAATTAAGGAATTAATATTTGAAAAAACTGTATTAACATCCAAGTGTCATACACTACAAGTTTTGAAAAATTGTATTTGAACACATGAACAAAAAGTATTTTACTAACTATAAAAAATCTCAACAAAATATATATAAGGAGAGTGTGAACTTAGAGAAGGAATTGAAAAGAAAAACCAAATAAGTTTTATAGCTTATATCTATTTCCGAAATTAGCTTAAGGTACACTCTGTACCATACACTGAATGTAAAAATATCTTCCATCTCAAATGCTAAACTTACACTAACATTTTTTATGTAATAATGTCAAATGGCACAAGTGGGCAACAGACATACTTAAACTGCCTGCCACTGATTAATCTCCAGTTAATGTATTATTACTTTTTATTGGTTAAAAATTGGTGATATTGTGACTCTTGATCAGAGATTTTATTGGAAAGATCACAAAAAAGTAACTAAAGACAGGCAAATATTCTCACATATGGCAAATGAGTCACAATTAGTCAAAACCGAGGTCACCAATCAGATTATTTAAACTAGAGAGATGATGTCAACAAACCCATCTTTGTTTACTCTGCGCTATAATACTTAGAGATAGATGTTTTATTTTCTAGTTTCCATCTGGAATCTGATGAAATTGTCACAGATTTGGTGTATTTACATGGGTCTCTTTGTGTTCTGCACAGGATGTTATATTTATTAATGATATTTTTACCACATCATTAAAGATTTAGTCTTTCTGTAGTTAAAACACTTTGACAATCACTGACTGAAATGTACTGACAGTTATGACCAACTAATGTTGCATTATCCATTTTAAATAAAAATGACGATGGTGTAAAGCAACATTTATTCACATTCTCGATATAATTGTTATAAATGCTTCCATGCTGTACAACATGCACTTAGCAGAAAATGGCAAACACAAGATGTCTTTGTATAACTTTATATTGCAGTTAATTGAAAAATGTTCTATTAACTGATTCCATTTTCTCGTGAACTACTTGTTTTCAACTAAAATCACTTGTAAATATGTTACACTTGCCTATAGTAGCTCAACTCTTTAAACCACCCACACTAACATAAACTAGTCGCTTACAACACCATGATATATCGGATATTAAAAACACCGTTAGACAAACCAGAACAGTACTAGAATTAAACACCATAAAACATGTAGCACAAACCAATGGATAAAACACAACCATTGATAAACTATACAACAGCATGAAAAAACAACTCAATAACCCCACCCCAAATACGTAACACAACAAACCAATAAAGTACATAACAGTACTAAACAGACCACATAAAACCCACAAAGTAACCAACATACTTCGTAAACAACATTCTCAAAAAACTATTTAAATCCAACAACACAAACTAAGATGTAGTGTGGTATTTACAAACTAATCACTAGTTACTTGAAATAATTTACTGTGGTTCAATATTAATAAATAATACACACATCCTCTAACCACAAATATTTTCATTCTAGTCATATGTACATTTCATTACAAAGTAGCCATCCTCAGAGATATGACAATACATTGTCATGACTCATTGACTCTTATGAAATGTATATAAGACTAGCATAAAAATATTTGTGGTTAGAGGTTGTGTGTATTATTTACCTATAAACTAACTTGCAGTTTGTGCCCCAGTTTTTACATATGCCAGACAGGGAGGTCATTTTACACACGCTACCAAAAACACATAAGAAAAGCAGTCACTAAAAAAAAAAACCAATAAAACTTCACAGAACATTCCATATCCACAAACTGTAACCACGCAACACATAACATCTAACCTACAAGTTATTTACAAACAAAACAAAAATAACCAATGATACACAAATGAACAATATGAGATACACAAACATTTCAAACTACACCCTACACACATACTCAACACCCAACTACATTATAACTCACACACAATTTTTGATAATTTAAACCCCCAATAGTCTCTAAAAATACACCTACATCTCTACCCTAATATCCAACCCCCATCCTAACCTTAAGCAACCAAGAGATTAGTTGTCTGAGTTGCCAATGGGAGACATCTCTCGACAGTCAATAACACTCATAAAAATAAGTGCTACTATAGACAAGTGTAATATATAATACGTGTTTTTAGTAAAAAAAATCTTGTCTTCCAAACTCAAACCTAAAGTGATAACTCTACTTTCAAAGTGAACTCCAGATATTCTGGCTCCATTGAACACAAACTTATAAAAAGAAGAACTTATTTTTCTTTAAGATGAAAAATATTAGAATATTTTATAAAACATAAAATCTGAAGAATTTGACATAAAAATGGGAATGAAAATGTACTAACCCAGTTTATGTGTTCTCTTTGTCCTGCGAAACCATTACATTGTACGATAAAATGCATTGACAAATCCCACAGCTAAAAAATATTAATAATGGTGTTACACATATTCTAATTACTTTAGTTTTTACTTTTTATATATTTATCATTTCTCAGTCCTGAATTAATACAGGGTCATTCAGAGGAATCGCATGTTTTTGAAACGCACAGTACACAGCAATTAGAAGAGTGGGGGAAGCCAGCATGGTGTTGATAACCTAGCTGGCTATGCCATTTAGTCGTCATGTTGCAGTAGAATGTGGAAAATCATCTTTTTTTCATAAGTGGTCTCTCCCAGGAAATTTTTAAAATATCGCTAGAAAATTTGTGTTTCGAGCAATTTTTATGTAGTCATTTCGTCTTAAAATACTCCAATTATTTACATGATTTTTTTTATTTGCCAGATTTGAAATGCCTTTGCTATCAAACAATGTTTTGCATTCTTTTGGTCCCAATGGCGATATCTCGTTCATAGATTTGGTCATCAGACAGGTAATCAGGCAGATATTTTAGGAAAGTATATCTGTACAATATTATATTATTTTTATTTGAGCAAAACATTTTACTTATTTTTTAGAGCGGGTAAAGACTTGCGGCTCGAAGTCTTTCTCAATTCGAGGCCTGGAGTGCCCTGCACCCTATGGATGGCTCTGTGTTTCTGTACGATAACTATATTAAAAGTTATGAAAAGTAATATATAGTAGAAAGCATTATATTTTGATTAATTTTATGTTAATAAATAAGCTATTTATGTAAAATCAACCGGGTACTTATTATTTCAAAAACATGTCATTCGTTAGAAAGACCCTGAAAACGGTTTTGTTTTCATGACAAGAAGTCATTTATTATTGTGACATGATAATGGGCTGGTGTAATAACTGGATCGGCTGCTTTCAACTGGCACATCAAGGGATATGGAGTAAATTTGCATCCAATCATAAAATTTATGACGTTTACATAGCATTTGTAAGCTCCAATAATACATTTCAGCTCCCATCACTACAATAATACTTTTAACTCCATTTTTATGTTTTACATAATCAGATCTAACATTGTTAAAACTCTTAAAATAATTAAATTTCTGTGTATATTTTAAAATCCCTTGTGTATCTGAAACCCTACTTCTTCTACAAACTTACCGATCTATTGTTCCTGTTGATGTAATTATTATAACCAGGATTAGAAGTATCCCTCTGCAGTGCCATTATGTCCACTGTTGATACTTCTACTGGCAGACTTTTATTATAGACTAGAGTCACTTCTTGCAGTTTATAGTCAGCAAGCGTGCATTTCAGATTCAATACTTGTTCCAAATTGGCTGAAACACAGAAAATTTCACCACTTACAGATTATAATGATATTTATGAATGAAACCTCTTAAACCACGAAATCGTTTTATTAATGTCCTGATGTACATTTCGATTCCAAACATACCATCTTTAGAGGAAATTACTATAAAACTAACTACATTTTGTCTGTTACATTCGAAAAAAATATATATATACCGTTAACACCCTTGTCACGCCTTTTATACTATCCGACAAGTTAGTATTATATTACATGTCAGATAGTGTAAGAGACGTGGCAAGGACATTAACGATGTATAGATAATGTAACAGACTAAATGTAGTTAGTCTTGTACTGGTTTTCTCTGAAGATGATTGCTTCACAATCGAAATGTATGTCAGGACATAAATAAATCATTTTTGTGGCTTAAATGGTTTATTTATTTATAAATAAAAAATACATTACAGTTGGTCTTTCTTATTATAATTATATATGTATACAAAATCATAGAAAAAACAATTCTATTGTAATTTTATAATATAATTAAAGTGGCACAATTTTCTTTGATACAATAAATACATCAACTAAATCATAAACAGATACAGTTAAACATTTTCACCAGACAAACAAGGTTATAAAAAAACAAATGATAAATTGGATTTTAACCCTTAGCACGGGGGACATATAAAGGGCAAGTAACAGATTATGTGCTATTGGATAAAAAAAAACTTGTTTGTGAAATTTTCAAAGTTATATTTCATTCTGAGTTCCTAAAGATGTATTTGAACCAAAAAAAATTATAAGCTAGCTATTTTTATATTTTTTAAAATTTTTACACTAGGTAATTCAAGATATCAATAAATCCATTTAAAATACAATTAAAGTAACTAAAATTATTATTCACCAAATCATAAACAATAAATTATTCTTATAGTACAAACAAAGGTCACTCACGTAAACAGTAAACAACTATAGCAATCACAATGCTAACACAAAATACGACAGTTGGCAGACGCTGCGTCCTGCCGAGAATACCCGTCATACGCGAATGCATAGACCACGTAATGGCGCCTGGTGGCTAAAACCACAGAATGTGGATCGGTAGCACGTGGCCAAGAACAATAAACGTAGCACAGGAGTTTATTTACACCAAACAAACATTGTCACACATTGTAATGGACTTTAAACAAACAACTAGGACTTCCATAAACATAATATTGTAAATACGTGATTTCTCGTAATACGCCCTAGCAGAGATTTCAGCCTTACGAGAAATCACGTTATATGCGTACAAAGGGTTAAGAAAATTCATAAGGAAATCCTATATTGCTCTGCTGGATCGTATGTTATCTGCATACTTTTTAACTTGAACAGGATATTTTACTTAGCTTCTTTAGTCAACCAATAGCTTATTTAGTTGACAGAGGTGTACTTTTTCAATATAAGCTAAAGTTGTGCCCATACATTACCAAATCGCATCACGGGGTTTAATTTCTGTGTAGGTTTCTAGTTGTATTTTGATAATATATATATATTGTGGGATGTTTATTTTATCTAAAATATAAAAACAATTACTTTACACTGAAAATGTATGTATAACAAAATTAATTACATATAGCAAAAACATTAATCTACAAAGCAAAACAAAAATTCTTAATTTATCTTCACAAATAATAGTTTTACATCATTTTAAACAAATGCCTAAAACATTACCAAAATCAACTGCTGCCAACCGTACTCTAAATGCTGAAATAACATCTACCTTGATGGAAGACTGTCTAACTCTTTTTTTTGTCACTTTTTTATTCAAATATTTTTCAATAATTTACAAAATATAACAAAACTTTTAAAAAATTAACAGAGTTTCTTATAAACATAACACTAATAAGACTACATTCAAACAAAATATAGAATTTATGACTAATGCCTTGCCTACAGGTGGGTGTGGGTTTGGTGATGAGAACAGAAGTTATGTTAGTGTAAGGCACAGACCATCAAGAAGGACATTTTGGCAAGACTGAAAGAAAGGATGGGTCCAATCAAGTCACTGAGTCTTCAAGTATAAGGGAAGGCGTTACAGAAAATTGTAGTGATGAATGTGCAGATAAAATCTGTAAGGTTAGGAGAGGAAACAGTAGATTCGACAAAATGAGCTTAAAGCAAAGAGGGTTAATAAGACAGTGTGATCCATTTTCCTCATTTCTATTTAATTGACTTTGACTCTAACAATTAACGGCTAATCCAGGAGGTAGATATGCGTCACAAATGACTTATACAGACCACGTACTAACTATATGAAGGACATTTGTAAGGAGCTCTGAAGGAATTTTAAAATATCAATCCGATCCTGGGGTTGCAGATTTATGAATAAAAATAAGTGAATTTCAAGGATAAACCAAAACACTGAAGAATATGTTTTACAAATTGGGAAATTTCAAATGAATTTAAAATATATCACTCTTTTTAATATGTTGATCGAATTCTTACACAAAAGTATGAATAGCAGGATTAAGAAAATGTTTAATTACAGTAGGAACCCAATTTCACACCTAATTTAGAAAACATTACAAACAATAAAATTATCAACAGCTGCTATTATCAAAGAGTAACAAAGTAGCTATAGAAGATAATTAATTGCAAAGTGAAATAAAACCAATAGTGATTAGAAACCAATACCGGAAACTAACTAAAGGAAACTAAAACGCATTGCAACTTTAGGATATTCAGATCTTGAAAAAAATTTGAGGTATGATCTATAAAGACCTAATTATGGAGTACTTTACAGCTCTATGGAATAGCAAAAAATTTTGTTTGGGGATTGGAAAAGAGTCTCAAAATTTAAGAGGAGAAACTTTACTGGCTAGGACATGTATAAAGCATGTCCTCCAAAAATATTTCAAAAACAATAATAAATGGAAGGCTAGAGAAACAATGGAACAGCGAGACATATTTCTTAGCCAGGAGTTCTGAGCTAAAAGTATCAGATTTCAGGACCATAAAATGTACATAACATGTGCGTAAAATGTTTCCAAAGATGCAGGTTCTATAATGACAATAACACCAGACAGAAAGGATAATGGGAAGATGAACAAGCTCATTGCACTTTGATTGACTCTTGCCGATTACAGAATATGAAATGAAATACTAAATCGAATAAAGAAAGATTCATGAGAAAAGCAGCGTGTTAACATTCGTGTATATTCTTTGTTCCAAGAAAGTAAGGAAGTGAAAAATGTCCTAAAGGATGATAGAAACTAATCCAGATCTCTATACAAGATTCAATAAAGTTCCGCATGGAAACAGATAATCATAGATATTGTTGTGCAATGTTTTGTTATGAGAAGTCTTAAATCAGCACACAATTAAGGTAGGGGGGATTTTTAATTGCAGCATACATTTTGCAACACTACAGAATCAGAACTAACGCTCACATTACTACCAAACTAACAACTACAAAGCCGAATGCAGACTAAGCTGCATTCTTACCAGTATGACAATGAAAACATTACCCCACTACTTTTTGAAGTTGCTTGATGTAATCATCTTGAATTCACTGATTAAACTAATTTTAAAAATACTTAACTAAGCTAAGCCTCTACTGGCGGCATCGGTTAGGTGTAAAGGCTCTAACGGAATGGATTTATGACTGTGGCAAGGGGTGGGTTGTTTGAGTTGTGTGTCATATAATGGAAAAGGCTGTTGGCTTCAAAATGTCTGTGATCATCTAATATGTTTTCTTTATCTGTGTTATTTTTTTACTTTGTTTTAATGTGTGTAGAACATTTAAATTAGTATGTATGTCTGTCTGTGTGTGTGTGTGTGTTGCATGATTTTAGGTGTGTTGTGTGATTTTAGGTGTTTTGCGTAGCTGGATTGTGGGTTTGTTTGATTTCTTTGGGTAATGTGTTCTTCGAAGCGTGTATAGAATGACCTAACCGTTTGTAATGGTTGGGACAAACGTTACAAGTTAATTTGTAAATACCTGAGTAAATACCTGAGAGTTTGTATTTGTCAGTTTCTTTTTGAAAAGGTTGTATGTGCTGTCTTAAAGTGTTTGTTGTTTTGTAGGATATTTGGTAATGGAGTTTTTTGGGAGGCAATTTTATGTGTGTTTTTGTTGTAGTAGGTGAGGGATATGTATTTGTTGTTTTTTGTGTGGTTTGTCTGCGTGGTCATTTGATGGTGTTTATGTTTAATTTTCCTGAGTATGTTGTCTATGAGTGTATGTTGGTAGTATCCATTGTATCTGTATTATTATCTTTTCTCTATTATTAATTCAAGTTGTCAGTTTGTTTGGAATAGACAAAATAAGAGTTATATATTTTATTCAATAATAGCTTAAACATTTTCCTTGTTTAATACAAAATCAAGAGATCAACTTGGCTTGTATATGTGCCAAAGCTGCAACCATTAAGCTGTCCAGTTAGAAGGCTGTCTTGGTTTTCGAGGATAACTATTGGTACTACTTCTAATTCTTTAAATAAAATTACTCAATTAAAAAACAAACTCAGTAGCATTTGTCAATGCCAGTACCTTGATGGAATATTTGATCCTCGTAGTGTTGTCTTAAGAGAAAAAAAAGCACATTATCTACCAATAAATGGGCCAAAAAAGGAACAACATAA
The DNA here is from genome assembly GCA_036971475.1 of Prosapia bicincta. Classification (NCBI taxonomy): domain Eukaryota; kingdom Metazoa; phylum Arthropoda; class Insecta; order Hemiptera; family Cercopidae; genus Prosapia; species Prosapia bicincta. The sequence goes on from JBAIZL010000002.1 coordinate 45,236,904, forward strand.
TGTATTATGAATTATTATAAGCTGCACATGGTGGATTCGACCAGGTCATTTTATTATTACGAAAACAAATACTGAACAATATTTTATTTTTAAAATACAAACATCGTAATTAAGTATAGTGTATTTACTTCAGATCTATTGGTTTGAATTGTGACATTAATGTATTAAATAATTTTAAAAAATCTTTTAAGATTTAACAAATTTTTTTTTTGGGAAAAAATACAAGACTTTAGATAAGTTGTCATAACATGAGGACTCTTTTACAAATACTTATATTTAATAATATATTCTGAAAGAAAACTAATTTCTGAATAAGAAAATGTACTGGATGTTTACAATAGCTGTAAAGTAAAAGAACCAATTTTGAATCAAAATGTGATAAAAATTTAAGTAAATTTATCATAATATACACAAATATAGTGATGAAATGAAACTGTACAAGTTTATGATTTTAAACAAAAAGTTACATAAAATATGTCTAAGCAACTGAGGGTTATAGCAATGAAATTCCTTACAGTTCCTCATCAGATTGATACCCTTGGGTGGCACAGTCTTAACAAGAAGGTACAGTCTGTTCCCTAGCGCAGCTGTTGCACCGAGTTTTTTATTTTCTGTTTTGTCTCTAGTTGCATAGACCGCATCGTCCTTCACGTGCATCTTCTGCAATATTTCGCCATTGTGTCTGTAGGCCCAGCATTTCCTCAATGTTTCTTTTCATGAAAAGTTGTCTTCTAACACTACCAGGATTTTCAATCCTTTCTTCCTCACGCCTTTCTTCCCTTTCCACGCTATCTAACAGTCTGGCAAATCTTTCTTCCTCTGCTTGATTCATAATGCATAGTAACACAATAAATATAACACACAATGCACTAAACGATCAATAACACAAAATCGAAATTTAAAATTATGTCACACTTTAGCACATGCGAGGGGTCGAGCACGGTGGTTTCCCGTTGTTGAGAATGGCAACGTATCCCATTGTCAACTCAGACCATAACTGACCTCTTGGTTTTTGTAGGTTAGAATGAAAGTGGGGTATTAAGATGTAGGTCTATTTTGGTAAGTATCGAGGGTTATGTTGACAAAAAGAGTATGTAAGTTATAATGTAAGTTATATGAGAACAATATGAGATACACAAACATTTTAAACTACACCCTACACACATACTCAACATGCAATTGCATTATAACTCACATACACCTTTTGACATCATAAACCCCAATACTCACCAAAATATATCTACATCCCCACCCTAACCTACGAAAACCGAAAGTCAGTTACAGTCTGAGTTGACAATGGGACACAACTCCCAAAATGGCCGTCCTCAAAAATTATAAAGTGAAAAATATTTACAAGAGTTTTTACTTAGAATTTTAAAAAAGGGTTTTTTGTAGGTAAAGAATGTTTGTAACCTTCATTACACATATATAATCCATCAAAATTATAAGGGGTCATAATAATTTACATTTTTTATTTAATCTAAAACTAACGAGTTGATAATGATTTAATGCTGATCCTCATTTAATAGCCCATTTTTGGTATGAAATAATTTCAAAACCTTTTCATCTTCTTCATAGTTTTCTAAATATTAGTTAAATTTCTCAAGTATATACACAGAAAAAAGCTGCGGGATTTTATTATAATATTATTTATAGTTTTGAACTAATAGAAAAAAGTATTGCTTAGACACATACATGTAGGCTATAAAGAGTCCTTTCTTTTGTGGACCCTAACTATAAATTTAAAACCCTATAACAAAAACTACATCCTTTATAATTAATTGTTCCAACCAACACTGATAAACAAACACATACAGCTTAAACAATTAGGTTTTATAATTACCACAGTATTAAACTATCCTTGATTATCCATAGTTTACTAGGTCATATCATACGCCTAATATATTAACTTCTAAACATTAAAAATGTTGTTTCTTCATTTTCAGTTTAATTTACAAAATTCTTTTTAAAATATCTTTGCCAAATTTATTTAAAAACAAACATTGTAAGTTAAAGTTTTTCAAAACATGAGGGAGTATAAACTCTTTGCATAACCTCAAAATTTCATCTTAACTTTAAATACATTTTAATATTAGGCCTTTCACTAATTATTTTAATTGAAATTAAAGTGAATAACTTAGCTATTTAAATACTTAATATGAATTCCAACAATACATAAAATAAAACATGTATGCCCTCTTATAAAATACATATTTAAGCCTAAGTGCACTCTGTTATTGTACAGTTGCATAAATAAACAGTGTAAATGCAAAATTAGCTTGGTATGTTATCTCAGGTGTTACACCAGACATGATAACACAAACAAGAGGCTCTTATAAGGCAAAATTAACTTTTGAATTACAAATACAGATAGTCAAAAAATGGCTACTATTTTCTCATAACTTGCTAGAAAATATGCAAATTTTATTTTTATATATAATTTTTTTTCAATTTACTTTCTAGGAAAAGGGGATAAAAAAATAAAAAATGTATTTATTTTGTTTTTGAGCCATTAAGAATTGGTATATAAGTTAACTAAGAACCATGTAAAAGCTGTACAATATTTAGTAAGAACATATCTGCTAAAATATACACTTTACAATATATTTTCTCTGTTAATTTTAATAGGGAAGCTGTAACTATTGAAATGTTTACAGAATCAGGAGGTCTAATATGCAAGTTCATGAAAGCTCTAAACTTTTATTCCACTTGGAGTTTGTCACTCTTCCTTGAAAAATAACCCCTGTTCATTTCCTGTGATACTAAGCGTATTTCTAAACTAAGGGCCGTTTGTTTATATTCCCTCATAGTTCGTGTGCACGCCGCAATGAGCGCTTGCATCGCGTCCCGGCATGCCTTGGCAACAACTACGCTCAGTTACAGCTGTGTAGCTAACATGTGCGTTGTGTTCTGTGCTTGCAAAATGTTCAAGGTTATCGAATCGCTCGCCCCTTTGCAAAGTTCGTTCGGTTATACAATTTTTGTCGGCAAGAAACATGTCTGCTGCAGAAATTCACCGACAGATTTCTGAAGTTTATGGTGCTAAGGCCATGTGTAAAGGAAAAGTGCGTAAGTTGGTTCGAGACTTCAAAGATGGCCGCGACAATGTCCATGACGAAACGCGATCTGGTCGTCCATCTTTAATGTTAGATGATTTGCTGGCTTCAGTTGAAGCGAAAACTCGTGACAACAGACGCTACACAATCACTACTCTCTCACACGAATCTCCGGAAGATTCGAGGTCTGTGATTTACAAAATTGAAACAACAAAGCATGGAACGGAGACACACTCAATCTCCCGTAAAGGTCAAAGCCAAACAGACTTTGTCACAGCGCAAGATCATGGAGTCCGTGTTTTGGGATAGGCATGGTGTTTTGCTGGTCGACTTTATGGAACGAGGAACGACAATAAATGCAGAAGTCTACTGTCAAACTCTGAGGAAGCTGCGCAGAGCGATTTAAAACAAGAGACGTTGCATGCTCACAAAAGGAATTATGTTTCTGCACGATAATGCAAGGCCTCACACTGCCGCTCAGACCCGAGCTGCATTGGACTCTTTTGGCTGGGAGGTTTTGGCCCATCCACCCTACAGCCCTGACCGTGTGCCGAGCGACTTTCATCTCTTCCGTCATATGAGACATCACTTGGGCGGCAGCCGTTATGACGATGACGACGAATTGAAAACGGCCGTGAATTCTTGGTTATCACAGCAGGCGGCAAGTTTTTATGAAGAAGGTTTCCAAAATTTAGTTGTGCGATATGACAACTGTTTACAAAAACTTGGAAACTATGTAGAAAAATAGATAAAAGTATGTAGATTCCAAAAATAAAATTAGTTTTTGCAAATTTTTTTGTTTTTTTTTAATTTTCAAACTGCCCTTACTTTAAGAATACCCCTCGTATAGCCATTGCTGGTGATCTATGAACAAAACTACAACCATACCAATGGAATACATTTAAAATGCCAAGAGCCTAAAAGTAGTACCATAACAGGTCTCGGTTCATTCTTCAATAAAAATAACAATATTTCTAACTAAAAGCAAAATATTTGTTAGATCCATCCTCAATATTCCCCATAGTTCGCTGTGACATTGCCCCGAGTCAAAGATATTTCAGTTAAAAGGTCATTGTTTTCATTCCATGGAATATAAAAAACAGAGAAGGTTCTTAGCAGACTTAAAAAAGGGATTTTTTACATTTTACAAATATGAGCAAAATTATTTAATTCACATTATTAATCAGAAAGAGACTATGTTGAACAGAATTAGTGCCATTATTGACTAAGTGAAGTCTCACTAGGTTGTAGACCTAGTCCAGGAACCTGGCAATCACACTTCATACATTATAGGAGTAAATGAAACTACATTACTGAACCAATACACACACACATGCATATCCACATGTGCACACACACACACACACACACACACACACACACACACACACATTTATAAAAGGCTCTTGATAAGGCAGAAAATAAAGCCACTTACAATTTGAAACAAATCAAGACAACAGTTTATAACAAGATCTGAGATACAAGCAATAAATCAATAAAGCACTGATATGATAAATAACTCATCATTTTGGCAATGATCTCATTTGGGACAGGCAGACGATAATTTGACTCCCAGGCCTTTGTCTTGTCAAAATCAGACAGTCTGTAATCTTAGTATATTCACAGAAAAAATAATTGGGATTAGGAAAAAGAATAGTTTGACGTACAAAACACTGATAGTAGAAACAAAGTCCATAATCACATTATCTAGTACAGTACTTCATAATTTTAAACTTCATTTAAGAATTTAAAAAATATTGATTTTAGTATATAGACAATGGAAATTTTAATTTTTAATCATCTCGATGTTTTTTACATAATTAATGACAATCTATACCTATATAGTTGGGTGCATTAACATACAGCATTGCATAAACACTAGTTTATAGCAGCAATAACTTATGTATAAATGGGGTCAACCATTTCAGAATGTGACCCTTTCTCAAATCAAACCAATATATTGCACTATTATCAGTGTTTCTTTAAAATTAAAAAAATACAACTACACCAACACTAATGTAACTAACATTGATTATTATTTCTCATTTTATATCCTTCTCTGAGAAATGAGACATATATGAACAAAAAAAAATAATAATAGCACAAACTAAAGCTACAACACAACAATGATTAACAAATTATACAACCATCTAAAAAAACAAACTCAAAAACCCAAATACAAACACACAACCCGACAATCCCATAAAATACTTGTCAATACCATACAGATCATCCAAAACCCACAATCTAACCAACACACTACGAAAATGCAACTACAAAATAGCCTACTCCACACACAACACTTTCAATAGACAATTTAAACCTAACAACAAAATCAAAGACATTTACAACGCCACTGGAGTTTACAAACTAACTTGCAGTTCGTGCCCCAGTTTTTACATAGGCCAGACAGGGAGGCCTTTCTACACATGCTGTCAAAAACCTATAAACGCACTAACAAATAATAATTACCAATCAAACTTTGCCGATCATCTTAACTCCACAAAACATGACTACATAGACATAAAGTCTAACCTACAAATTCTTCATAAACAACACAGAAATAACTAACGTTACACAACCGAACAATACGAAATATACAGACATTTCAAATTCACCCTACACACATACTCAACACACAATTACATTATAACTCACACACACTTTTTGACATCATAACTCCTAACACTCACAAAGTACACCCACACCACCATAATATCCCACCCCCACCCTAACACCCTAACCTACAAAAACTTTGAGATCAGTTACGGTCTGAGTTGACAATGGGACACATCTCCTGAAATGGCAGTCCTCAACAAATATAAGTAAGTGCTACTATAGAAAATTATGTAAATATTTACAAGTGTCTTAGTGAAAACTAGTAGCTCACGTGAAGATAGAATCAACAAACATTTTTAAAAAAATAATAAAACTTATTTTTACTGATATCCCTTGGAAAAACCAGTACATTGCAAACTCGGCAATCTAAACATCAATACTCTAAACACTCCAGTAATCCCAAAAGAAAAACAAAGCTATGGCATGTATAAATGCCTTAGAGCCTGAAGCTGGTGGAAAGACAAAGAAAGAAAGAAGCTCTATGAATGGATAGAGAGAGAGGAGGGCGTTCTATGAAAAACATGCAACTGAGCAATTGAATTTCCAGGAATCGTTTTCTGTATACATTGTTATCTTTTGTACTTTTCAGTGATTGTTACTAGAGCCAATTGTCAGGCTGGTGGTGTTCTTTTATCTGCTTACTCCAGAAGCAGTGTTTACTGCAGCGGATTGTTGTTCACTATCTATACGTATGTCATATGCATCTTTTTTCCTTCATTAATTACATTTTCCAGTTAACAGTTAACAAAAGCTTGAATGGTAATTTTTTTAATTGTTAAACTAATATAAACTAATATTTACATTTTTTTTAAAGTTATTTAAACACAATATTTTCAACTGAACTGGACAATCATTAAATCTGGTATTTAATGTAATTGAATATGTTTTGTCTCAATAACTTTTTTTTAAATTTACTTCAATTTTAATTTTACACATGATCTTAATATACAAAGCAAAATGAACATGGATAGATTTTTTTGTAAAGCTTATATTTAAACTATTACAATAAAAAATGCATACAAACGTTTTTCACTAACTATTATTAATTTTTAGTATAATTACTGTTAGTCATAACAGTTTTGAAATATAAACGCTTATACATATATTAGAGCAATAGCAAAATCCGAATGCCCAGGACAGTTTCTCTCGCACGTATGCACACTCACCTATACGAGCGCAGATTAGGACAGACCCAAGACCGGACGTATTTTCACTCCATTGGTCATTTAGTGGTATCTTCTAACCAAACTCTAACTTTTAAAGTTGTAATTTTAACTAAAATTAGTTAATAAATATTGATTCTACTTTACAAGAAAGATGTTACCAAACAACCCATGATTAAAATTAAACACTTAATGCCTAAACAGTAAACCCATTTTTATTTCATCTTATCCTCTCATGAACAGTGATCATAAATTGTACATTGTTTGGTATTAATTTTCTCATAATTATGCGCAGAATCAATTTATGCTAAACTTTCTGAGGTGTGTTATCAAATTTTAAAAATTAGAGTTTGATCAAGGAAGCATGACTAGGTGAGTAATAAACAGAGCTCCAGAAGGAATAAGGCCGGTCCTTATCCTTCGTCTTTGTGTGTCAGTGAGCCTACCTGGCATTCAGGGGCACTCGCATTTTGCTATTAATATAGTATATGACACTTGCCTATAGCGTCATTTACTTTCTTTGTTAAATGAGAACCATTTTGGAAGATGGATACTCAGGCATACTTAAGTTACAGTCAGAGTTTACAATGGGATACATCTTCCAACCATACTAATTAAACAAAGAAAGTAAGTTCTAAAATATGCAAGAGTCACATATTAATATACCGTTATGATCAAGTATTTCAGCATCAAATAAACAAGAAGCTCATGTTGCAGATGGAATCAAACATTAATTTTAAAATTGTTACATGAAGGCTGGAAACCAACAATTATATAATAATGTTCTTGCTAAATAAATAATTATTCAATGAACTATTTATTATTAATAAATAAATATACAATTTTTTTTATTTTTTAAAATAATTTGTTCTATTTGTTGAGTTAATTAAAAACTTTACTAACAGCTTTCATAATATAGACATGAAAATTAAACAAATACCTAAACTGAAATTAGAAATTATAAGAAAAGATAAAAATTGATTTTTTTGAGCCAAATAATCTTTATATGTCGTTAATTAATCTGATTTTTATCCATGACAATCTGTCTTGACAATTTCAAAATATAAGTATATAATAAAGTAGCACACACACAATTCACTGATAAGATAGTGTAACATTCCTGCCTAGGTATATAAACACAGGTTGGCACCATTCTGTGCTGCTATCTATGTCAATAAACTTACATCATAATAAGCCAAGCCTACTGATATACTGTACTTACAAATATTTTTTCTGGGAAATACCTTAGGCTACTCATTGACAAAATTTTCTCATTAACAAACAATTTCCTTTTCTCTAAATCTTTTAAAGCCTACTTAAATAAATCTGAGAGTAGTTTGCCGATTTATAGCAGTAAGAGGACTAAACTAATTATTAATTTGGCAAGAAATTTAAGCAGGAAAAAAAATTTTATCATAAGCCTAATATTGTATGATTTTTTACCCTTAAGGGGTAAAACCTTAAAATTTTACTAACCTTAGATTTTACTAACCTTAAAAATTTTAATGTTTAATCTAAATTATAAAGGTTGATATTACTCCAATAAATTAAAGGGAAATGAAATAGCATAATACAATTATTGTATTGATTTCTGTGCTTCATACTTTGTACTTTGTTCTATAGTTTTAAATTTTAAAAGGTTTTTGTAATAAAATGTCAATAAAACTTTTATTAGTTTTATGATTACAATAAATGTTTTTGCTAACCCATGGATCATTTTCACATTCTCAAGACACTGTAAATTTATTGCATATGTAATTAGTATTTAAATGTCCTACTAAATTAAATAAATTATAAATAAGAAAACCTTCTTTAGATTACTAAAACATGAAAGTGTTACTATCTTGTAATTAACCTGAGCAAAAATTCCTACACACATATAGCAATTGATTCTTTTTAATTAAAGGTTTTATTTCTTTAGTTTTTTATTGCCACTTGCCACTTATCTGGCACCTATTATTTCATATCTACTTATACGTTATCGGCATTAAAGGACCAATAAAAAATATCAGTTCTTTAAAAGTGTTAAATTTACTGTCAAATAATATAACAAGCTTTTTAAACTTCATAATTTCAGCTTATACAAGACAAATTTACTCTGTATGTAATCTGATAAAAATAACATGCAATCTGACATTCCTATTTTTTTTTAATTTTGTTTCAATGCCAGTATAGCCAGGTAAGTACCAAGATCCCTATTTTAGAGGATATAGAGATCATTACATAGACATGCAGCATTAAATAACTGGAGTAAATCTATCCTGTACTGGGATCATAAAGTTAAGTCTATCTTTTACCCTTGCTTAAAGAAAATAAGGAAGGTTATTTTATTACTGGTGGACTATAAGTTCCGTTCTGGCTCTACTGCTACTAGCCAGTCTGCGTACTACAACTCTCGCTCTCCTCCCGCCGCATCTTCAGACTGTGCTGTCGGACTCTACAACCAATGTTAGCAAAATGTGTACAGCTGTATGTTTTGAAATTCCGCTTCATTAGCTTATCAAAATTGCCCGACTATACCGCTTCTGACACTGTTTTACTGACATCAAGAGATTTTTATCATTACACATTCACAAGTTTTTCTGTTTTATTTTACTCACTACAGGAGGCATGATAATCACACGCGACAGTAACAACGAATTACAAGAAAACAAATGCTTACAGAAAAGCATTGATTCTTCTCTCTCATCCCAGCACGCCTTCACTCAGCGCTCAAAGGTCAGAGCAGAACCTACAATGCGCCAGTTATAGATGAAATTATGTACTACTAAGAAAAAAATATAATGATCTCATTGTACTGAGAATAGACCACCTCATCTGACTTTCTGTCTATCTACCATAAATATGTGTCAAGGGGAAGACTGACAAGCAACGAGGCAAGGAGACAGATTAAAAGACTGATACACAGACAGCTAGTCAGAAGTCAGATAAACAGAAATAGTGGTAACACAGAAAGAGAAAAACAAAGAGAAAGTCTGACAAACAGCTTCTCAGACAGACAGAAAGAATTGGAGGTAGAAAGACTGACATATAAAACAGAGAGACAAACAGCTTCTCAGACAGACAGAAAGACTGACATTGAAATTCGAATGTGCAGTATTCTAAGTAAATGTAATGTGACACACATTATAAATTGTATTGATAAATAATATACACAACCTCTAACCACAAATTATTCTAATCTTATGTACATTTCAGTTACAAAGTAACCCTCCTCAGAGACATGACAATACATAATCAGTAAATTAACCACAGTAAATGTTTACTCAGTATATTACTCAATATTTACTCAGTAAATACAACCACAGTAAATTATTCCAAGTAATTAGTGATATAAAATGTGTTTTAAAAAATACAGTAGAACCTCGATATTTCAGACCTCTTTATTCTGGATCTCCATATAATCCAGACCGGTTTGTGTGCTGTTTTTTTTTATTTTTAAAAAATTGTTATCAATGTTAAAATTGTAATTATTGACATTAAAATATTAATTCTGGACATAATACTGTATGTTTATATGCCTTACAGTACACTCAAACTGTAAAAGTACTTGTCTATTTACATTCTAATCATGACCAGCCGCTATTCCTATTAGCGTAGTGTGAGAACACGACAGTAAAATGCGATGCAGTGCAGTATCGAGATACATGCTTTGATGCGACGCCCCCTGTCTACTTGTATATCATGTGTGCGTGTGTGTCAGTTTATATATATATATATATATATATATATATATATATATAAACTCACACACACATGATATACAAGTAGACAGGGGGCGTCACATCAAAGCATATATTCATTGATTCAGTGATTCGACAATGGTCAAGTGACCGAAAGGTGCCTCATCACATAAGGTAAAGTTATTGCACTTAGTGGTGGTAAAAAATTGTTTACAATTAATAATATTAACTTCATATATATATATATATATGAAGTTAATATATTACTATTGTAAGTAATTTTATCCACCATTAGAGTGATTCGATAATGGTCAAGTGACCGAAAGGTGCCTCAAGGTAAAATTATTGCACTTAATGGTGGATAAAATTACTTACAATAGTAATATATTAACGTCATAAAGTCAGTGCAACGGAAAAACAATGGATAACGTAAAATATCAAGAATATATATATATATATATATATATATATATATATATATATATATATATATATATATATATATATATAGGTTAGTTTTGGTTGGTAAAAATTATTTAGATTTATTAGACTAGGAGACTGACAGACTTACCTTGGTAAGAGTCCACTCTGTAGTCTTGAAATAGAAACACATAAAAGCACTTAACCAATGATATATTTCAACTACACAGTGGTCTTTGTCAATCAAAGAAAAAACACAAAATGAAATATGAGAGAATGAAATTTTTTTTTTTTAATTTTTATTTCATTCTCTCGTATTTCTTTTTGTGTTTTCTCTTTGATTGAGAAAGACCACTGTGTGGTTGAAATATATCATTGGTTAAGTGCTTTTATGTGTTTCTATTTCAAGACTACAGAGTGGACTCTTACCAAGGTAAGTCTGTCAGTCTCCTAGTCCAAAAAATCTATATATATATATATATATATATATATATATATATATATATATATATATATATATATATATAAAATCTTAATATTCTACATTGTCCATTATTTTTCCGTTGCACTGACTTTATGAAGTTGATAAATTACTATTGTAAATACTTTTATCCACGACTAAGTACAATAATTTTACGTTGTTCTGTTGAGGCACCTTTCGGTCACTTGATATATATATATATATATATATATATATATATATATATATATATATATATATATATATTTCTCTTTCTTGACTGAAGAAGATCATGTTGATCGAAATATTTCAAATAATAGTGTATTAAGTGTTTTATTGTGTTTTATATGTGCTTATTTCCAAGAGATTGCAGTTTTGGACTATTTCCTTTAGGTAAGTCTGTCAGTCTCCTATCAAGTCCAAAAATTCCTATATATATAATAATAAATTTAAAATATTTCAAAAACAAGAATACTTTTAATGAATATATTTATTCAAAGCTTTTCGCCGATAATATAGTATCAGCATCTTCAGGAAAATAATTATCTAATAAAATATTTTTACAAAATTAAATCATATGTGCTACAAACGACCATATGTTTATAAGTATTGCACTTTATGTAATTTTTTCTATAACATCAATGACCTTATAAATAGTTTGGTGCCTTGATCTCACTTGAATTTGTGCATCAATTAATTTGTCTTTAACTTTATGCTTATAAATTTCCAATGTTTCAAATATATTCATTTTTAATTAATCTTGTACATGTTTGCTGATACTATTTTATCGGCGAAAAGCTTTGAATAAATATATTCATTAAAAGTATTCTTGTTTTTGAAATATTTTAAATTTATTAACTATATTACAAGAAAACATATCACCATATTTAATATAATATATATATATATATATATATATATATATATATATATATATATATATATATATATATATAGATTTTTTGGACTAGGAGACTGACAGACTTACCTTGGTAAGAGTCCACACTGTAGTCTTGAAATAGAAACACATAAAAGCACTTAAACAATGATATATTTCAACCACACAGTGGTCTTTGTCAATCGAAGAGAAAACACAAAAAGAAATATGAGAGAATGAAATAAAATAAATATAAGTTGTATATAATATAAGTTGACAACTTATATTTATTTTATTTCATTCTCTCATATTTCTTTTTGTGTTTTCTCTTCGATTGACAAAGACCACTGTGTGGTTGAAATATATCATTGTTTAAGTGCTTTTATGTGTTTCTATTTCAAGACTACAGTGTGGACTCTTACCAAGGTAAGTCTGTCAGTCTCCTAGTCCAAAAAATCTAAATAATCTTTACCAACCAAAACTAACCTAAATATATATATATGTATGTATGTATGTATACATATCACAAGACATATATAACATTATTCGTGCTACATAAAGGTGATATTCTGTAAGGATATGTTTTATTTCACTGTTTTTTAGGCATTCTCTGCTCAATCCGGAATTCCGGATCGTCTCCGGTTCTAGTTAGTTCGAATTATCGAGGTTCTAATGTAGTTAATATACAGTATTTCCAATATTTAAATGACCATTTCTGTTTTAGTTAATTTTGTTCATAACTGATAGGTAACAAAATAAATTTAAAGTATAAAACAAAAACTTTTGACTTTGTATTTCCCAAATAAAATTCCTACAATTTTATTATTCAATATTATAACAAATAAGAAATTAACGGTCAAACAAACAAAAAGTAAATCACAAAAACAATTTTATTTATTCAACACCATAACACCCTAAATGCAACAATGTTAATATCTTCAGAGTTGAAACCATATTCTGAAGACGTTATTTTGTTTATTTCTGAAAACGTTTGAAATGTTCAATTATGCTTTTTTTAAATAGCTAAGTTGATATAGTTTTGAAATATTTTAAATACATCTGTGCGTCTTTAAGTTTTACTATTGGTTTGACAAATTTCAAAACAGTTACTCAGACTTATCGATTTACCTATAACAAAGTTTACAAGTTTTGATTTTTTGCGGACTTTTAGTACACTGATTGTAATATTTACTGTACATAAGTTTGTTTAAAATTATAGGTTTAGCAGCACTTTAGTTTATGAGGCATAAATAGATAATTACATACACATAGTTATATAAAGCATTCATAACACTAAGCATACTAAAACCTATTAAAAAAATGCTACATAAAAAGATTAAATTTTGTAAAGACGAAAGTGAGATAAGATACTAAATATATCTCTCATATATAGTTATATTTTTAAGAACTTTAAATAAAGATACATATCCTGCTTCTATGATATATTATTTTATAAGTATATATATTTTTAAACATATATTATAAATCAGCATACATTAACTTAGAACCTAGTTTATTAAATGGCAATAAACTTACCATAACTCTAAACACAGACAGATATAATGCGCTACCTATAATCAAGACCTTGTTACACTTCAGACAAGACATCAACAATCTCATACTGTGGAGCTTATCTAGTTAGTGTAATACCAATTTCGTCACCTCCATACAGAATAACTTCATTTTTTATCAGCACTTGACTGAAATGTGATTAATACAATATTTTTGTTATACAAAGCGGCTTCTCAACACGTATTAATAAATTAAAATGCATAGTATTGTGGTTTATCACAGTATAAATAGAACTGTGTTTACAATTTTCCTTCACAGCGTAATACAAGATAATAAAGTAGAAATTAAATGAAACACGTGCTTCGTAAACTTGAATTATTTTTTAAAAAATAGTTAAAATTTCATATAATGTATTTACAAATATATTCTGAACATGAAAACATAATAGTAACTTAAATAATGCTTACACAAAGCATTAGTACGTACTAGAAATTATATTTTTTAAAGGATTCTAAACACATTTTATAAAAATATAGCCCACCAAATGATTTTTTTTATTTTTCATTTCAAAATTATACATGTGTGTGTGTGTGTGTGTGTTTGAAGAGGTGAACCCAACAACAGTTGAAGAGCAATGTGCTAGATGAGATTCTAGCGAAAATTCGGAACTGTGACTTTTTACACTGTGTGATTATACACACCAAAATGAACGGATGTACTCCATCCTTCGAGTACTCCTCATATTTTCTATCCATGAAGTAATACATATGAGCCGCAGTAGATACATACACAATATTTTATTGTGTGATTACACAAGGTAAAATTATTGCACTTAATGGTAGATAAAAGTATTTACTATAGTAATATATTAACTTCATAAAGTCAGTGCAACAAAAAAAAAATGGATAACATAAAATATATATATATATATATATATATATATATATATATATATATATATATATATATATATATATATATATATATTTATACCATTATATATATGTACCATTATACTTATGTATAATATATATATATATATATATATATATATATATATATATATATATATATATATATATATATATATAATATATTAAATATGGTGATATGTTTTCTTGTAAAATAGTTAATAAATTAAAAATATTTCAGAAACAAGAATACTTTTAATGAATATATTTATTCAAAGCTTTTCGCCGATAAAATAGTATCAGCATCTTCAGGAAAATAATTATCTAATAAAATATTTTTACAAAATTAAACCATATGTGCTACAAACAACTATATGTTTATAAGTATTGCACTTTATGTAAATTTTTCTATAACATCAATGACCTTATAAATAGTTTGGTGCCTTGATCTCACTTGAATTTGTTCATCAATTAATTTGTCTTGAACTTTATATATATATAAATATATATATATATATATATATATATATATATATATATATATATCGCAATATGTATTCTTGTGTATTAATAAAGAACTAAGTCAAAATACAAATACAAGAATTCGTTGGAATATTAAACCATTAATATTCCTGATGATGTTGGTACTGTTAGCCAACGAAAAGCTGTGAATTGTAAATTCAATTATAATTCTTGTATTTGTATTTTGACTTAGTTCTTTATATATATATATTTAGGTTAGTTTTGGTTGGTAAAGATTATTTAGATTTTTTGGACTAGGAGACTGACAGACTTGCCTTGGTAAGAGTTCACTCTGTAGTCTTGAAATAGAAACACATAAAAGCACTTAAACATGATTAAGTGCTTTTATGTGTTTCTATTTCAAGACTACAGAGTGGACTCTTACCAAGGTAAGTCTGTCAGTCTCCTAGTCCAAAAAATCTATATATATATATATATAGATTTTTTGGACTAGGAGACTGACAGACTTACCTTGGTAAGAGTCCACACTGTAGTCTTGAAATAGAAACACATAAAAGCACTTAAACAATGATATATTTCAACCACACAGTGGTCTTTGTCAATCGAAGAGAAAACACAAAAAGAAATATGAGAGAATGAAATAAAGTGAATGATTTTATTTCATTCTCTCATATTTCTTTTTGTGTTTTCTCTTCGATTGACAAAGACCACTGTGTGGTTGAAATATATCATTGTTTAAGTGCTTTTATGTGTTTCTATTTCAAGACTACAGTGTGGACTCTTACCAAGGTAAGTATGTCAGTCTCCTAGTCCAAAAAATCTAAATAATCTTTACCAACCAAAACTAACCTATAATATATATATATATATATATATATATATATATATATATATATATATATATATATATATATATATATATATCATAATTTACTGTTTATAACCATAATTAAATAACCATATAACAGTTTATAACCATATATAAACCATAATTTACAGTTTATAACATTCATAGCACTAATTTTAACGCTGTAAAGTGTTTAATATTGTAATAAATATATTGTTACAATATTTTTATTGTACTGGTTAAAAATATTGTTATAAATGTTAAAATGTAAATTAAGGTTTAGTACTGTATTGTATTAATAAATTTTTGGCTCTTGAAACGGATTTTTGCATAGAAAATCGAAACATAGAGTGTATTTGTAAAATCATTAATTGGTCTGTGATCTGTCATTAACCTTAAACACAATCAATATAATTATTAATATCTTGATATTTTATGTTATCCATTGTTTTTCCGTTGCACTGACTTTATGAAGTTAATATATTACTATTGTAAGTAATTTTATCCACCATTAAGTGCAATTATTTTACCTTGTGTGATGAGGCACCTTTCGGTCACTTGGCCATTGTCGAATCACTAATATTTTTCTGGTGTAGATGTTTGGTCCGTGATGTTGGTATTTGTTGACGTTACACGCATTTTTTCTTGATCTGCGTGTATGATGTTTTTATATAGTATGTCTTCTGTATATGTGGTCTGTAGGTTCATTAAATTGTTGTGTGTGTTTGTATAAATGTGGTATTTTTCTAGTGAGTTTAATTCTATTGGGTTATTATTTATTTCAAGTATGGTTAGGTTATTTTCGTAGTTTGTTATTTCATGTTTATGTGATATTAGTATTAACAATTATTAATATATATATATATATATATATATATATATATATATATATATATCGTGATATTTCATGTTGTCCGAACATTCACATCAGAAAACAGAGAAAAATAATCAGTGATTCGACAATGGTCAAGTGACCGAAAGGTACCTCTCACACAAGATAAAATTATTGCACTTAGTGGTGGAAAAAATTAATTACAAGTAACAATAATAACTTCATATATCTATATATATATATATATATATATATATATATATATATATATATATATATATATATATATCATTTATATAATAATTTGAACTACACATTAAGTTCACAGCTTTTTAATGAATACATTTTCAAGAACTTCTGCAAATATTCATTTAAAATTTGTCATTAAATTATAAGTGCAGATATTCCTGAGGCTGCTAACAACATAGTTAGTTAGAAGTTTTGAACTTAAAGTATATTTTGATACTATTATTCTATTGAAGTGATTTATATTCAATATAAGGCCTTATCCTTTACAAGATTAATATTTGAATTTTGCGATTTTTAAAGTTTTATTTTTAAAATGAAACTGTTGCCAATCACCATATAAAAAAATCCAAGAATATAAATGTCATCTCTATTTAATAAAAATGTTTAAACCAATTTTTCTAACATAAATTCCAAGTCAGCCATTTAGTTTAGAGCTATGGTTTTATATTTGGAAAAGTACCATGTTAATCCTTACATCATGTTTGAAATGTGTTTAAATTAACCTAAATATTCAAGATGTCTTTTAAATATTTAAAAAGAAATGTGCACTTAACACATAGGCTAATCCATACAAAATTTGATAAGCTATACAATCATATACAAAATAAACTCAAAACCCCAAATATACAGCAACTTAATAGAAATACAAAATGTAATTACAACACCTACTTACACATAAACTGACCAATAGATTTTATAAATACACATACAAAATATATAGATGTATAAAAAATCACATAATTTTATATAACAGTTCAAGTCAATATTTAGCACTACAAACATACGACTCTAGAGTACAGTTGATGCCTCAGCTGTACATAGGCAAACAGGAAAACCATTTTGCCCATGATACCAAAAACACATTAAGTCGCTTGCATAACACTCACTCAAACTGTAAGAACACTTTATCTTTATCAAGTGTAACTACAAAAAGCTAATAATAAGCCTACAAACTTTACATAAATTAAACAAGAACAACATATTTCATGCAAATATATAATATGAAATAAACAAATTCATCAAACACATGTACATTACACCCACACTACAATTATCTAGCTTTAATGTTCGACATAACTAACCTAATATTTCATAGAACCAATTATGGTTTATCCCCCCCCCCCATCATATTCATAAATTTCAAGTGGCCATTTGGAGTCCATGTTAATTGAGGAATGCACCACTTAATTAGCCATCTTCATTTAAATATCAAAAGTAGGTTTCACTATAGCTATGTTTTTACATTTGTTTATATATCTTCATGTGTATAAATATATTGTTTATTTCATACAAATCTTAATACGTATAAGTAAATATATTTAAAAATATATTTTAAATATATCATAAATATTTGATATTTTCAAAGATTGTCTTATTATTTATTTAAATTTTGTTTTATTTATCCCATTGAAGTTTCCTGAAGTCGTAATATTTTTAATAATTAGTATTATTACTATTAGTTTTGTTTTTATTGACATGTTAATTACAGATCACCCAAACTATAGTCTTTCCTAAGTATCTGACATATAAACCTATTATTATGTCACAACCGTTACATACACAAATTGCAATGGCCAGGAACCAGTAAGGATTCATATAAGGAGTACAGCTCTAGAGTCTGACAGACAGAACCTACTAGACACTCTGCCAGACAGAATTACTACAAAAATACAGATAAAACGGAACAACAAAGAACGGAATAATACTGTGAGCTGAAGGCGCTTCTCTATTAACACAACCAATTAACACAGTATGCCTAACCCCACATTATTCATAAAGTTCAAGTGGTCAAATACAGTCTGAATTGAACGAAGCATGTCAAATTTTTATATAGTTTTGTATATGTAAACATGTATAAATAAGATGTTTATTTCATAAGAATATTAGTGAGTGAAGATAAATGTAAGTTGGTAATATTTAATATAAAGAATTGATATTTTAGAAATGGTCCTTACCATTAAAAAATAAAAACAATTTTAATATATTTTTAATTGGTAAACTTATATACTAATAATAATTACCTACCTGTGAAAATATTATTTAAATTATAATTATTTTTAATAATTAATAATTTTTTATATACATAAAATTAATTATTTCAATTAATTTATAATTATTAATTAAAATAACACCAATATTATTATTAATAATACAGATAATTTTTGTACACATTAAGAAAGTAAATAATTTAGTATCTTACTAGGATGTCTTAAGGAGTAGCGTGAAGGGTCAAGATTCTTCTCTGAACAGACTTGCAGAAGGATATCCGACAGTCGAGCTTTAGGGCTTACCCTGGAGACATACAACTGATTCCTGGGTAAGTGAACCTGAAAAGAAACAACAGTTAATAAACCTTTGTAGTAAAAAAAAATTGTTAATCCTAATTATGCTATTCTAAATTTATAAATTCTAAACATTCTAAATACATCCATTAATTCATGTAATGTATTGCAGAATTTCAAAAACCAAAACTTAAACTAACCAAACTTGTAAAGTCTCATATTAATACAAATGTATCATATTTGAAATGATTAGATTTACTTATTTCTTTTAAAAAATATGTTCTTACCCAGAATTATTCAGATAACTCCATAAAGATTATTGTTTCAATCAGTTTTTAATTTCTAAACATTTATTATTAAAAGTGTATAAATATCTGTTACAAATTCAGGAAACAAATTTTTAACAAGTTGTTTACACATAAAAAATAAGGCAAAATTAATAAGATTTTGAATTTTTATATTTGTTATTTCAACGTAACAAGAATTTACAATGAGGCAGCTAGTGGGACATGACGCCAGAAGTGAATACTCCATTTAAAGAATGTCGTTAATAAACCTTCATTAAGTGTTCAAAAATTTGCTAATTACAAATTTTATTTAATGAATTTAATTGAAATCAGTTCTTAAAAAGTGTCAAACCCTCTAAGGAAGTTTTAATTTTAAAAATTAGAATACAAATATGTAACTCATTGTCATTACATTGAATTATTTGTAGTGATATTTATTGATATATAAATTAATGCATTTATTACCTGATAAAAAATATTGAATAATTACATTTTAACCTAAAATGTGCAACAAATAAAGTAACATAACCTAGGTATTAAAACAGCTGTTCTAATAATTAATACACACAACCTTTAACCACAAATATTTTTATTCATATCTTATGTACATTTTTGTAACCATCCTCAGAGACATGACAATACATACTCATAATATTTATTACGACATAAATAAATAATATTAAACCACATTAAATTATTTAAAGTAATTAGTAAATAGCTGTTCTACAAAATAAATTAAAACATAAAATCATCTGTTGTGTAAAACTACATAATATCTCACACTTCAACCTAAAATATTAAGCATGTTTCATGGTGTAAGCAAGAGCTTATCATGACGAAATGAAGCATGATAACGGAGATGAGTTTTTCTCCTCTGCAAAACAATCATCCCAGCGATTTCACTTTAAAAAAATACTAAAACAGCTTATCTTATTGAAAAAAAACCTGTCTATATTCCCACTGGTGGCGGACCCAAGGGAGGGGACCCTCCTTAGCATGAGAAAAAATTAAAATTAATAATTAAATTAAAAATTACAAGAAAAATATTATATGTTTAACTCCTGGAATTTAGGTGTAAAATAATCTGAAAACAATAGAAAATAAAATTTAGCTTACTTGTAAATTGAATTCTCTGAGTCAGTATTTCCTCTAGTGAACGGACTGTAATAGCCTATGTTTATTCTAAATCCGCCATCTTACGTTGGATATAATACATGCTTTTATTATTTTTATTTGTGTCTGAAGTATTCCTCTTTAAGGGCCTTATTAAGTAGCATTAAAATGTAAGCAAATTTTAAATGTATTAATAATTTTAAAACAACTTAACAATTCACTTTGTGGTAAAATACGCAGTTTTTGAGTTGGCACGTTAAGGTATAACAAAGTAAGCATTGAAGTTACTTGACAATTGATAATTATGGGGAAATATTAAAATTGTCGAAAAATAATAAACAACCTACTTTACTATGACATAAAAACACAGATTTAGTCTCAATTTGAATTTTTTTATGGGGCATGTGCTTAAAACATAAGTTTTAGAGTAGTAAAGATTCAATATTTTCAACGTGGGTGAACAAACAGAAATCCCCTCCCTGACCTCCCCTTGACAAAATCCTGGGTGCGCCCCTGATTCCCACTAATGGAAAACATCCTTATTATATGAAACAGATAAAGAGAGAAGTTAATTAATTTAGCTATCTACTAGTCTGGTGATATTGTCTAAAATGCAGTTCAAAAATATGTATAAGAGTTGATATAATAATAATGTTCTTATTTATTTTTAATGAGAGCTTACCTTGTGAGAACAATTTGCAAAGGTAATCATTTACAAAATTACAGTACAAAAATTACACTGAAAGCCTATAACTGATGAATGTGACATGGTCTACAAAACCGGTCTTGTTTGATAAACCAGTAACTAGCGAGAGTCTCGGAGTACGATGTTTAGTATTTATCTTTGCATATTGATCCTGCATTTACATTAAGTGAACATTACAACTGCATAAACCATTACAGGCATCTTAGAAGATGTAATATAGTTAGACCACTCACTGGTCAAAAATATTCAAGCAGAGAACATAGGCTGAAAAATCTGTCAAGGGAGGTTAAAAAAAGTATCTGGTAAGAACAGTAAAACCGTTCATATTCAGATCAATGTCGCGACAACATGATCTGGTAACGAAAAATCTGGATATGGAAAAGGTTTTATAAGGATATATGTTTGTACTACATAATCACAACCATTCCATTTGGAAGAAGATGTATGATCGTTTTAAGTAAAAAGTTACACTTATTGAAGGTTATAATTATATTTTAAAAGCAATATAGAACTGTACGTACAATTCAGTTACATTCCTGTAAGTACAGTTAGTATACATAGATGATACTGTACTGTACATACATATGTAATTAATTATCAAGTTTTGGTAAATAAAAGACATAATGGGGATTATCTGGTTTTGTTGAATACGTTTCTGTAATGAAGTATCCATCCACTTTCAAAAGAGTAGACTATCGATTGCTATTGCTTTGTCTTATTGTTTGACGTACTCGATCAGCTGGTCAAATTCCTGGAATATCCAGAATTGAAATTTAATTCCACTCATGGAATTTTTGTAAAATTTTAAGATCCATGGGATTTAAATGAAAAAAAAACTTAAAATGACGGTAGGACCATTATCGAAAAACATGTCAATGGTTTAAGAGTATGATACTTAAATAAAATTCAGCATTTTAGGGTAAAAAATAGGCTTATATTTTCAGATAAGTCGTATATTCATTGGAGGCATACCACAAATTTAGCTCAAGACTTAATGAATCTATTAACAGCTACAAGGAAAATATTTCAAAGAGATCAAGACTATTCATAGCTGGGAGTGAAACAGAAGATGTGGGAAATGCACTTTTGGTCTTTAGAGCAGGTCAGAAAATAGGAGACTATCCTGACATGAAGGAGGAAAACTATGAGAAATAAATTCAAAACCAGCTAATCAGAAATCTTCCAAAAAATTCAACTTTTGCGGTACATAATGCTCCATATCATAATAAGTTACCAGCTGCTACTCCAAATTAAAACAGTAGAAAGTCAACATTGATGATCCGGCTAAAATAAAGTAACATTCTATGTTCTTAAGTGATGTTAAAATGTTACTAATCCATCACTCACAGACAAGACAACAAAATAGTTGACTGTTTGAGCTACAATCCCTGTTCCTTACGGCAGCTGGAGTAGAATAAGCTTAACCACACACTCGCTTTAACGGTCTGTACTTTATTTTCATCCAAATATCACAGGTTCCAGATATGAGATGTTTTATTATCAAGAATGTTAAAGAGTGTATTATGGACCCTCTGTAGAAAACTAACAAAACTGGAAAGCTAACAGAAAATATCAGCCTGTAAGAACGTCACCCAACTACTGCAAATGATGACAATGTGTCATCATCACTTCCTTTTTCTCTTTCTAATGCCTTGTAATAACAGTTACCTTGTGTCTATCTCATCTAATGAAGCCTCAAAATTGTGCAACAATTTTTTCCATTTATTTCTACATTATTTTGTTTATTTTTGTTAAAGGTTGAAAACTATTTATGTTCAAAAATATAAATCCAGGATTCAGACGAGTTATCTAACATTTGATGCTAATACAACTTCAGTATAGTGTTCAAGCATATTTATGTTACATAAATACTAAGTGTTCTAAAACATTCTTTGGCATTCCATATCACTAAACTGTCATTCAAGTATTCTATGAAGGAACACAGGTTTTGTTGATAACAATTTTAACACAATGAAGCATGTCAAATGCATGAACATAAAAAACCGGTTTTATATAACCTTACATACTAAAATGACATACGTATTGTATTCAACTTATTCTTGAGCACTTGGTGATAATAACTAATAAAGATAGCAAAACCCAATTACAAAGCTGCAAAGCGAATATATTTTATTATAGTATAGGTTTTGGTATTTTATTACTTTTATTGTAGACAGACATTTATCTTCTGACTGTATCATGTCCAGATATACTTTTTACCATAAAAGTTATTGCTAATATAGATCATAAGGTAATCCAACCCTTAGTGTGCTGTATTTGAAATAGCCTATTTACAGCTAGCTTAGAATAAGCATATAACAATAAATTTTCAAATCGTTTAAATCTATTTAAATTTAAATTATTACATGTAATAATTATTTGAGGATGAAAAAAATTAACAATTTTCTTCAGACAATAAAAACTGTTTATTAGGTCACATCAATAGAAAGAATTCACTTTATACATAGGCCTATACATACAGATTCCATAGAAGCTGCCTTGGAAATGAATATCAAGTGGCAAACACAGTGTAAACTTCTGAATAGATCATGCCAACATTATCCAGTATATATATTAAAATTGTTCGTTTAAAATTTCACTACATAATAGTTTACTAACACATAGAGACTAATTTTGGCGACATTTTCGCCTTCATCACAGTTGGCCACTCTAACAAATTTCATTAAACCACATCAACATAAATTGTATACATAGTGTAGAATTAATATATAAAATCTCTGTTACTGAAATTTTGAGTAAAATTCACTGTTGTGAATTGTTCTCACTAGCTAAGCTCTAATTAATTTAATTATCCAGGACTTTGATTTTTTCTACTTAGTAGATATTTTACTTTTAAAAATGGTAGTTTTTCTTAGTTTCATAAAAATTATAATTGAATGTGCAAATATTTTGTAGATATGAAATACATTATAAGTGCTCTATACTTATAATAACAAAAAACAATATTCCCAGGTATCAGAAAAACATTATTTCATTTTTTTTAAAGTCATTCTTTAGAAATAAAATTTGTAAAGTTTTTTACCTCTCATTTTTTAATGGATCGTCGATGAGAGATGACTGCAAAATTTCAGCCTAACTGAATATTGGAAAGTGGATAAAAAATCAATTACAACATTTGAAGTGCATTAATTGTAATGCATTATTTAATTAATAATTGTATATATTCTCATCGATGATGAATGAATGTTAAAAAATATAATTTTGTTAATTTTCTACTTTTGGGTGTAAAACACAACAGTTAAGAAATTTCAATGATTTAAATCTGTTTTTTTAATTATATTACTGAATAAAATTGAAGTTTCACTTCAATTTGAAATCACTATTATTTATTTTGGCTTCAGATATTATAAATTACATGTTTGAACTTTTATAATAATATAAAAACTTTACATTTAAGGTGCGCATATTGCTAACTTTAAAATAACATTTGACTTTCAAAAATTATAACCTTGTCAAACTTACAACTGTAATAATTTTTCAAAAGTATTGTTTGAGACAAAATGTTTTTGATAGTACTAAGGGATCTTTGCAGGTTAGCATAGGGAGCATTTAAAAGCACCTTTTCTGTTTATTGTGGTTTCAGTTTGATAAGGTAAAAAAAGTATACAATTTTTATTAGGGGTATTTCTTTTTTGGTTTACGTAGAGAACTTCTTCACATAGAGATATAAAGAATTTCTCCACATTGACAAAAAAGACCACATATCAATGCCCAACGATATGAAACTTACAAATACACCAAAACACAAAATAAAAACCAACTAAATGAACAAGCTCAATATAAACCACACAGCAATTCTCATGGACAAAAAATTCACAAATAAAATAATAGCTTCAAATAAATATGTAACTGTACAGTAAAGTGGAATATATCACAAGCAATGAAATAACATCCTCTATAAATTACATGAGTCCCTCCAGCAATACACAGAAAGTTCTGACTGATTGAGATTCTCCAGAACATGTAAACAGAAAGAAATAAGGCAATGGAACTGCAGAAAACTATAGTACTTCACAAAATTTTTAAAGAGTACAAGGAATTTAAAATTTTGTATGTTCACAGTTGAATATTAAAAAAATATCAATAAACTAAACAATGCTAAACAACTTTTAAAATTATAAATTCAATCACCCTACTTACAAATATAATTGCACTCTATAACTACTTTTACTTATAAATTTAATCACTTCAACGATAAACATTATATATTATTAACCACTTTTTCCAATAATCGGAACTACAGTACTCTATATATAAAACACTCACATTTTACTTATTACACTTTTGCTATTACTTGCGACCAGACTTTTTGATAACTAAAGGTTGCTAAATTGTTAACTTACACATGGGGGAAACGTTTTCATCTTACGACCTCTTCAGCCTCCGTGGAGGTTGAAGAAGTCGTAAGACGAAAACGTTTCCTCCAAGTGTAAGTTAACAATTTAACAACCTTCAGCTAACAAAAAGTCTGGTCGCAAGTAATAGTATAAGTGTAGTAAGTAATTAACAACCAGCTCGTCATGAACAGCAACAAGATTTCGATACTCACATTTTAACACTGAAAAGGATAAGGCACACAATATTAACGACGTAAAAGCAGTAGATGGCTGACTTCAACGATTTCCAAGGCTTCTGACATTTTGTGGCTTCTCCAGACAGTGTAATACCTTATTACAGTTTTATAATATTATAATGCTTCACATTGGAATCCTTGGGCAATACTTGGTAGACCTACAATGGCATTTCTACTGAAGCCTTAATAGTATAAGTATAAACAATCCAATTGAAAATAAGAATTCCAAAAATAGACTTTTTCTGTTATTTAGATTTTGAATACTTTGTGTTGTTTAAACTTGTGAAAATACTACACAGTAATTTAAGTGTTAAAAAACTATTTAAAAATAGTTGTGTTGATCTTAAATTTGCAAAACCTAATATAAACATTCTTAATATTATAATTTTTGAACTTGATCCATCAAGATGATAAAATTTAATTTAGCTTTTTAAACTACACTAAAACATCTAGGCTCCACAACTAATGGTATGGACTTTTTTTTAATTGTTTTTACAATGAAATCCTTTGCTAGGATGTATATGAAACAAATGAATTATATTCCATAACAGAAATGAATTTCTTTTTTAAATATATTGATCAATAATTTTAAATTCCTAACAATAGTTTTATTTTGTTATTTTACATATCTCACTATAGTCAGAAATTATATTACTTGCTTAATTTAAATAAATAGCTCTAGAACCCATCCTTATTAGTGTCAGAGTTGGCAACCAGAGAGTGAGTTGGTAAATTTGGTTTTAAAAATATAAAAAATTGGTATATACGAGGTCTGTTCAAAAAATACGTGGACTGAGGTCATAAAAAAAATGTACTTTATTTGGAAGTTACACGTCTGGGTCTCCTCCAAAGTACTCTCCTCCCCAACGCACACACTTATCCCAACGGTGTTTCCACTTGTTAAAACAGTCCATGGTACGCTTCTTTCAGCTCCTTCATTGCATTTGCCTTAATCTCCGAATTCATTTCAAATCTTCTTCCTTTGAGGGGTTTTTTGAGTTTTGGGAATAAGAAAAAGTCACAAGGAGCAAGGTCAGGTGAGTAGGGGGGTGGGAAAGAACAGTGATCGAGTGTTTGGCCAAAAACTCACGAGTTCTGAGTGCTGAGTGAGCTGGAGCGTTGTTGTGATCGAAAAACCAGTTATCACTTCTCCACAGTTCTGGCCTTTTGCGTAGGACGGCGTCCCTCAGACGTTTCAGTACTTCAATATAGGTAATCTGGTTGACTGTAGAGAATTCAGGGAGGTACTCATAGTGATCAACACCCTTAGCATAAAAAAAAAAACTGTCAGCATCACATTGACATTCGACCGAACTTGGCGAGCTTTTTTGGATCTTGGGGACGTTTGACTCACCCATTGGGATGATTGGACCTTCGTTTCAATGTCGTAACCATACACCCATGATTCATCACCGGTTATAATTCTTGACAAAAAGTTCTCATCTATATTTGAACGATCGAGCAGTTGCCGACAAACCCGGATGCGATTGGCTTTTTGGTCGTCGGTCATCAGGCGTGGCACAAATTTCGCAGCGACGCGGTGCATCTTCAATTTTTCAGTCAAAATCTCGTAACAAGATCAAACTGATATCCCACACTTTTTGGAAAGCTCCACGGAAGCTCTTCGTCGTATTTCGCGCACCAGGGTGTTGATTTTGTCAACGTGTGGGTCGTCAGTTGACGTTGAAGGATGTCCCGGACGCTCATCGTCATCAATCGACTGTCGGCCACTCTTGAAACATTCATGCCACTTAAAACATGCAGTACGCTGAATGGCAATATCGCCGTAGCATGGCAAATGTTTCTGTTTCAGATTTCCCTAGTTTTACACAAAATTTCACAGCAATTCGTTGCTCCTTCAGGCTGTCCATTATACAATCCGACAAACGAAAAAATCACTCTTTACTAAACTGTGTAACTCATCAACAAATGAAGATATCTGCGACTCATACGCACTCATACACACACATACATACAAATATCTTTAATATGTATTTTAACCAGAGTATATCTGTTCAGTTTGTCGTGCATAAGACACTGTTCCAATGTTCATTTCATCTTCACTTCACTGAATAAAAACATCTGATTTGACATATCATTCAAAACAATAAAAACTCTTGAAAGCATAAAACCCTCCTAACCAAAACACAAACAAATAGAATCTGTAATTGGTATACACAAAATAATAATGTAAAGACCGCACCAGCTTTTACATGGTCCAAACTGATAGATCATTTTAATTCGAAGAACACATTAATGACATTAAAGAACACATAAACCTGAAATACACCTATGCAGCATATATACAAGACACTCAACATATATATAAAAACATCCCGACTCATTTAAATACTTTCCATTTTAACCATAATAAAAAACTAACCACTTCAGAAAATTTTGAAATATACAAACATCTTAAAAGACAAAAACAACATATTTTGAACAAGCACTCTCATTTTGAATCTAATATCCTCATCCAATACATAGTACACAACCTGGCTATCCTACAACCCCACACCCATAAATCTCACATCTATAACCTCAGCGGTTCTCAACCTGCGGGGCGCGACCCCTGGGGGGGCGTGGAATGATTCCAGGGGGGGCGTCAACAATTTTTTTAAAAAATTGAATTTGATGTTGGACACAAACACACAGTCATTGAAATTTCTTTATAGCTTAATAAAGCTATAATGCTCTATTTCTTTACTCAATAAAATGTAAGTGAGCGTCTGTCCAGGCGTGAGAAACTAGCTGTGACTCAGCATAGCAGGGTTTTTGTTTATTATTAGCGCGGGGGGTAGCATTCCTGTCCACCACAAGCGCTACTTGTCACACAGATTCCAGTTGTGCATTCTCCTCCGCCTGTGAATGTAGCTTTATTGGAATTATTATGGAGATTGTGTTGTTAATTGCCATCACCATAACATTGACAAATATTGCGTGTTTTACTGGTTAATTGCTATTAAAATGAATAAATCAGTACCAAAGAAAAGCCTCTACAGTGATGACTATATTAAATACGGGTTTACATTTATTGAGAAAAACGGTACTAATTACCTCAGTGCGTAATTTGTCATGTAGTTCTGAGTAATGATGCAATGTGACCTGGACGTTTGGAACGCCATTTGACTGCTATTAAAATGAATAAATCAGTACCAAAGAAAAGCCTCTACAGTGATGACTATATTAAATACGGGTTTACATTTATTGAGAAAAACGGTACTCATTACCTCAGTGCGTAATTTGTCATGTAGTTCTGAGTAATGATGCAATGTGACCTGGACGTTTGAAACGCCATTTGACTACAAATCACGCTGCCCTGAAGGACAAACCTTCTGAATTTTTCGTTTCTAGGAAAAGTTGCCTTAAGAGAATGAAACTTGATTCCAGTGGAAGTTTTCGAATGGAAATTGAAAAGGCCGTTGAGGCTTCTTACAAAATTGCCTTGTTGATAGCTAAAGACAAGAAACCCCACACAATCGGTGAGTCACTCATAAAACCTTGTTTGCTTACTGCTTGTAGTACTGTGCTCGGTGAAGACAGCTACAATAAAGATGCAAAATTTCTCTATCTAACGATACAGTCAAACGTAGAATTGATGACATGGCTATTGATTTGAAAAATCAACTGGTGCAAAAGCTAAAAAACTTCCCATCCTTTGCGTTGCAGTGCGATGAAACAACAGACATTTCAAAACAAGCGCAGTTGTTGTTTTACTGTAGATATATAGATGAAAAGAAATTCCTTGAAGAAATACTGTGTTCAAAAAATCTTGAAACAACAACTAAAGCAATGGATATATTTTCTGCTCTTCAAACATTTTTAGAATCTAATGAACTTCCCTGGGAGAGAGTTATTGGAATATGTACTGATGGAGCTCAAGCGTTGACAGGTTGCCGATCAGGATTTATTGAATTGGCTAAGAAAAAACCCTAAAATAATTGGATCCCATTGTATCATACGCAGACAAGCTTTGTCTTGCCAGACTCTCCCTGAATCACTTAACGCTGCTTTGAACTTAGCAGTTAAAATATTGAATCACGTCAAATCCAGTGCTTTGAACACCAGACTTTTTCGAGTGTTGAGTCAAGAACTGAACAGTGATCAAGAAACACTTCTCTTTCACACCGAAGTTCGTTGGTTGTCCAAAGGTAAT
This sequence comes from Prosapia bicincta, assembly GCA_036971475.1. Taxonomy (NCBI): domain Eukaryota; kingdom Metazoa; phylum Arthropoda; class Insecta; order Hemiptera; family Cercopidae; genus Prosapia; species Prosapia bicincta. The sequence continues at coordinate 45,267,154 of JBAIZL010000002.1, forward strand.
ATGCTTGCAAGATTGTTCAACTTGAAATCAGAAGTTGAAATCTTTTTGATGAGTTCAAGTGAAGAACTGTACAAGAAATTTACAGATTACAAATTTATCTTTTACCTGGCATATTTGTCAGACTTTTTCGAAACAATAAATCTTCTAAACCTAAAGCTACAAGGTCAGAAAAGTACTTTGAAGAACTATGATTCAATTAAGAGTTTTGCTGAGAAGATGGCTCTCTGGCATGCCGCCTGCACATTTCGCAGCCGAACTTTTCTTCCTTTCCAAAATTAAACAACCTAAATATGATTTTATATTCCTTACCCTTACTAGAGTATGTCTAGCCTAAGTTTAAAGTCATTTTACTTAAACATAATGTAAGTAAATTTATCATATACAGGGTGCGGCAGCATAACTTCCTTTTTTTAAAGGCTCACCATTCAGTTAGTTCATGTCATAGTGGAGCGCTAGTGGTCTCGTTCCAGAGGGGGTATAGTAAAGTTTTGTCCCAACACGTTTTAGTCACCATCATGCGTTGAAATAGTAAGGAGCGTGCTTTTGCCTTTGAGGCCTACTTTTCAAGCGGATGTTTGGTTATTTCAACATAGCGCGCATTTTGGAATCGCTTTAATTTAGCCCCGTTGGCTCCCGTCCCAGACTGCAAATCAATTGTTACATGGGTCACTACATTCAGACAAACTGCAAGTGCGACAAAACGAAGAACTGGAGTCACTCGGCCCGTTAGATCACCTGAGAGAACATTGAAGCAGTGAGAGCGTCAATGTTGCGATCACCACGGCGTTCTGCGCGCAAACACGCATCTGCCCTTGGACTATCCGATCGTTCTGTGAGAAGAATTCTTCGTGATGATCTTCATTTTCATCCCTATAAGATGGCGATAGTGCAGGAACTTTGAGAACGTGACGTCAATTCTCAGATGTACGCGTGTGAGCTTCTTCTTGATGTCGTTCCCGAGGGTGCTATTATTTTTTCTATGGGGTTTTTTGAAATCCCGTGTTTATGTGAACCGTCCAAGAACCCTACAAGATTTGAAGACCAACATCCAAGAAGAAATTGCCAACATAACACCTGCTACGCTAACAAGTGTCATGACAAACGCCAGAAATCGGTTTACGCAATATATGGAGAATGAGGGACGTCACCTAACAGATTTGATCTTTAAAACAATGTAAATACAAACTTTAGACACAAACCTACATTATAAAACATGAATAATTATTTTCAGATGCATACAATAGTTTTTATTGAGTTTTCAAAAAAGGAAGTTATGCTGCCGCACCCTGTATAAGTCTAAATTAACTTAATCCGTAAAGGGAAGCGTGACCTCACACCAAAGTGTGAAGGGGGGCTCAGAGCCTAAAAGGTTGAGAACCCCTGATCTAGAATAAACTTTATTTTCTTGAAACATTATTCGATAATCTTGAAACATTTTCAAATTATGTCAACAAAGTAAGTTGATATAATTTTCACTTACTGTTTTTAAGAAAATTACAGATAAACAATGTTTCTTAAAATATTGATTTTAGTATTTTACAAATAAGTTTTGTGTTTAAGATAGAAACGTATGTAATCTATTGTCACTTCAAATTAATTAAGTAAATTATTTTTATGGTCATAACCCAAAAGCAGCAAGTAAAACATTACTCAAAATGTTTTATATTTTAATGAAATTAAAATGGCTGTTAAATCAATAGGCCTAATGAGCCATAGCTGTACACAATCGACAAAAAGACAACCTACAAATAGCTGCATCATAAAATTACAATAGCTAGAATATAATATGTGTAACAGATTTACTTCTGATAATAACTTGTTGAAGCACAAATCTTACCTGAAGCCTGAATGTCTGTTCAAATGGTTGGTTTACAGGTTTCAATGGAGCTTTTTTAATTCCCGAGTTGGCAATTTGATTCTTAGACACAATGTGAATAGTCCAAGTGTCAAGAGCACCTGTAAGCATAATAAAAATTATCTCAGTAAATAAGTATGTAAAGTTGCTTGTAATCATCTTGAATTCATTGAATAAACCATAAGTAATTACTGAGTCACTGAGTGAAAACTTTTAACTTACTAGGGAGTAGTGGGTTGGCTTCATCAATGAAACAGTTGTTTCAAAACGGGTCAGAAAGTAAAATAAAAATTTTCACTCAGTTACTCTATTATTACTTATGAAATACGTATGTTCTAAGTAATGAATAACCTAAAATATGAACAAGGAACTAAAACAATTTGTTTCCTGAAAATATGCCCACCAATCTGAGAAAAAGAAATAGATTCTTGTATTTCAAAAACAAATTACTTTGATACATATTTTATCAAATCATTATAACAAAATCTAATTTAATTCAACCAAATTATTACTGGCCAATTTTTTTTTTATTTTTTCGTTAATACCGAATGAAAATTGTATAAAATTTCAAGGCTAAAGTTTCTCTACTTATGTAAATAATTTTTATAATTACTGTCCTTGAAGTAATTTTTGTAATAATGGCTTGTAAACACAGTTGTTGTTGCACTCTACTCACAGATGACAATGAGCGGAATACGCACACACTAAATATTCAGAATCGCCCTTAACTTTTACAAACAAAATTTTTACAATATTACTCTATACAACTCAAATACAAAATAAAATTTTGAAAAATAATCTCAGAATAAATTATTTGTTCACAGAATAATCATAAATATTTAAAATATGCATTGAAAATAAAGCTTAAAAGGTTGTGAAATTTAGAAAGTACTAGTGTTGTTAAATGAAGCTTTATGTTTCCACCTTTAGCATGAAAAATCGATTATTTGCACATATTAATAAATAATATGTAATTACTTGCTTATAGTAGCACTTACTTTTTGTATAACTGGGTTTGCTATTTTTGGAGAAGTGTCTCTTTGTCAACATGGATCTCAATGAAAGTTTACAATTCAATTTATGCTGTTGTTGTTTATTTCTATTTAAGTATTTGAAGTGGAAATTTTTTTTTAATTTGATTAAAATTTAAAGAACATGGAAGAACACTGTAAGAGTGAATATTAGCCAACAAAAATTATAGAAAATATTTAATAAAAAAAGCAAGTTTGGAAAAATAAATATCAATTAATCACTTTAACATTAGTTTATGACCATCCGAACTTTAAATTTTGTAAATTTGTAAAAACTTTCTTACAAATTTAACAAAATTTAAAGTTCAGATAGTCATAAACTAATGTTAAAGTGATTAATTAAATTTCACCGAACGAATGTAATGGACTACCAAATTCAAGAGATATATATCAAATATATTTTCAATTTGTATAATTTTTGTAGGAAAGATAATATAACAAGATGAAAATAACGGTTTTAAAAACAAGCAATCTGCACAACTTTTAAACTAACTAGGATTGTTTACATCTTTAGATTGGAAAGACTTGCTTAAGTACGCATTTTATGTGCTCATATTTGTAGTCTTTTTAAGACGCACTAAAGTTTAATAAAGTAATTAGTAAATAAATCTTAATTTAAATATTTTTAACATCACTTAAAAATTAATCTTTTTAAGAGAAAACAAAACATGTGACAAATTTGTAAAAACAGTTAAAACGCTGTTGTAAATTTGACAGTCAACCAATTACAGTTTTGTAATTACTCATTTTAATGTCGTCAATCATTGATTACAGGGTTTAATATACCATCTTTCATAAACAACATTTGCAGAATGTCTCGACTCATTCATTCCTTACAACAACTTTCTACAAGAAAGTCAGCGCTAGATGAGGATGTAATAACTTCAAAGCAGTTAATGGTCTGCAATATATGAAACAATGGACCAATAAAACGAAAGGAAGTGCTGCCGTATTTATAACAGTTTGTGCAATTTTACAATTATATTACTTCCTGATGCTCAACAGAGAAAGGAAACGTTTTACTAAAAACAATAACATTCCCGAAAAAGTTGATGTCATGATCAAAGTACAATGTGATTGAAATATTTTGTGTTTGATTTCTGCTTGTGAATTTATCCTTTAGAAACTAATCAAATGTTTCAAATTAAAACATTTACATACTGACAACCACATTTTTTAGTACAAAATCATCCATTAATATGACAATAAATTTCTTATTTATTTATAATTATTGTAAATTTTAATGAATTTATTTCATACATATCGATCTAGCTACTCCGGAGAACGTAGGCACGTTTCCATTACTCCAGTAGAGAGTAGATCTAATTCAGGTATGAAACTCTGAACATATTCTTCCCTTTAGATATTTGTTATGCAGATAACTTAAGCCTATTTGATAATTCTAACACTTCCCCTATTCTTGAATCGTAATAATACCCATACCCACTGATCACCTTAAACCTCAAAAACTGATGTAACTAATTTTATGTAAATTCAAGAAAATTACTACTTTTGGTATTACAGTAAACTCCCGATTATCCGTGGGCAGATTAACCGGTAAGCGGATTATCCGGGGTCCGCCATTGTTTTACAAATATCCAATTTTTATTCCAATCAGATTCATGTGTTTAAATTTCCAAACGGTGAATTAGACGTAAATACATATAAGGCTTAATAGAAGTTAAGATGAAGGGAATAGATATGTAAATATGTAAGTACTAATTTTTACATTGAAAGGGAAGCATCCCGACGCAGGCAAGCGAAATAAAAGGGGCGAGCAGACTACTGTATATAAGAGACAATGACAAAATGCTTGGACGCCCGAAAACCTAATGTGTATCATAAGATTGTAAACAAATGTCAGCTAATCTCGGCTATAAATAGTCTAGGACGTGACATATTCATTATCCATGTCTGTCATATACATTATCGATCTTTATGGCTTTGTGACACAAGTAGACACTGTGCGACAAAATGGTTCTCAAGAAACTTAGATCGCACATTAAAGCTAAATCAATGCTCACAAAAACAGACGAAAGTGACAGATTTTTTTGTTAAAAAGTGAAAGTATTATGTGTAAAGGAAATTACATATGTACATACATACTTACTTTTGACATATACTTATGTACGTATTGTAAATAGTTAGACATATAAATGTACATGTTATAATCCGTCAAATACATCGAAATTTTAAATTATTTTCTGTATTTATTTTGTCCCTGACGATTATTTTAAAATTGCATTAACCGGGGTCATTATTTGTGTAACTTATGGTATAATAATCGATTATCGATCGTTTTGTGTATTCTTTGTTCATAGCGGATTATCCGGGGAATTCATTATCCGGTGTTGCCGGGCCACCCTATTCCACGGATAATCAGGAGTTTACTGTACTTGGCAAAAAACCACTACTTGCTGATATTTTTCAGCAGAAAATAAAAAACTACCAGATATACAAACTCCACAATACATTCTAAACGATATATATAACATACCCACAATAAAATATTATATTTGAATATATAAGTAACAACTACTCTGTGGACAATAATACACCACAGAACAGTACAACACTCCTGAGCAACAATCTTGTCCGTGACTCACAGCACTGAAGAATGTACTGATCTAGTGTCAAGCGCATCAGTAGGTAGTGTTTATTTCTGCCAAATGGTACCAAAAGTAGTAAATTAAAAAACCTCAAGATGTACAACACAAAAACTGGAAGTTTCCAAGATATTGTCTATTTATAACAAGTATTGCAAAAACCAATATTGTCACTTCTGAAGAAACAAAAAGATATTTATTTTTTTAGTTACTGACAGAAAATACCATTATGTTATTCCATTATTTGTGCTATGTTATTAATTCTTTCTGCTATGTAGAGCTACTTCCTTATAGTATTCAAAACTAACCTTTTCATATTTCATTAAAAATTCTATTTTCAAGTCTATATTTTGTTACTTCTTAAAATAAATCACAGAAATTGAAAATCAATCAGGTAAAGCAAAAAAGTAGGCCTACTTGTGAAAATTAGAAAATGTTGAAAGCATAATCCTTAGACAAGTCCTGGAACACTAGCTAGCTCATCTCGGGTATAATGTAGGTTGGGACTACAATATACAGTTAAATTAACTAAATTAGGTAACAATTCAAAATTAAAAGTGTGAGATTTATGTATATAGTAAAATTAAATTTATGCCAATCAAAGTTTTTCCTATATTTTTTGCCAATGGACAAAATAATAAGTTAACAAAAAAAATTTACTTATCAAACATTTGCTATTACTTGTGACCTGACATTTTGTTAACTAAAGGTTGTTAAATTGTTAACTTACACTTGGAGGAAAAAATATTTAGCATTCCATAGTCAAAATAAAATTGTAGAGTATATTAATTGATTCCATCTTCATGTTAATTACTAGTTTTTATTAATCACTTAAACAATGGTTTATGACTATCCAAACTTTAAATTTAGTCAATTTCTTAAAACTTATTAGTTTTTAACTAAAAACACTTGTCAATTGTCAACTCATACCCGTAACAATGAAACAGGTCTCCTGAAACAGCTGACATCAAACATTATTAAAGTAAGTGCTACTATAGGCAAATGTGTGTTTCTTTTGTTTGCCGCAGTAACACTGTACTATATAAAACTGTTATTAATACTCATACGTATATAGGCCTACTAGTAATTTAAGTAACTCAAGTTCAAGAAGGAAACAAATAATGTACAACAATTATAATATTAACAGTTAAAATTAATTAATTAAGAAATAATAATTTGTTCTACAAAGTTCTTAAAATACAAACTTGATTGAAATAAAATTTGCAAAGACAAAGTTTCCAACCTATGTTATACAAGCTACAATTTATAACAGGAATGTCAGACAATTTTAAAACATTTAGAGGTTTGTGTGGTTATAAATAACATTTAGGGTGGGCACTTATTCTTTGTGAATCTTTTTTTCAATAAAAATACTTTTAAGAGAACTGTTTGATATTTTTGTGTTCAATACAGAAGCGATGTCGCAAGTGAAGTGAAAATTTCTTATTAAAAAGTAATATTACAATTTTTAGTACATTTTATAGTATAATATTAAAGTATATTACTTTTAAAAAATATTGTATTTTGTTTCACTATATATTTTACAGACATAAATGTTGACTCATTTTGTATCCTACCCAATAACCTAATTGATTTCTTAAGTGAATAAAAACTAACAAGAGATACTTGGTGTTTTAAACTTACATTAATATTAAAAGTATTGTCAAATAAAATGAGATAAAACAACACAATTATAAAAAGTTATTTCATAAATATAAAATTCACAACACAAACCACAAAACTAAAACAACTGAACTGAAACAAAACGTGCTAAACACAAAACAATGTTACAGATTCTGAGATTGCACATGAGATTGTAATCCATTTATCTTTACAACATGACGTGTTTACGAAACTTTGTGTCACTTTTATCTATGTATAATAAAATTTTGTCTCTTTTCACATTTTACAATTTGTAGGTTATTTTGAAATTTTTGGCAATACTATTGCAAAATAATAAAAAGTAAAATTCTTTCAGAAAATTTTACAGCAAGAATTAGGGTTTTGTACAGTTAATTGTTGCGGAAATTAACACTGTTTAATTAAAACATTCAAGGCTATTAAAATTGTGTAATTTAAATTTACGGAATATCTACTATATTAATAGTTTTACAATGAATACAGTTTTATTCGTAATTAATTCCTACATATTTTGTTGAAACATAGTTACCTCAGTGTCAATTATTAATTTCTTGATGAATAAATATGTTACTGAATTTATCTTTGTAAACTTATTTTAAAACAATAAATTTAAATTCTCAAATAACGTTTCAAAAATATGACTAAAAATATCCAATACTATTTGTCTACACTTATTAAACTACTGCTGACTGTAGTTTACAGAGATTGATCTAGCTTGTTCCATCACTGTCAACATTAAATCATACTTTATTTTTTACTCAATAACTCAGTAACAGAGTTCCTTCAATTTATTTACTAATTATTAATATACTCATCTTCTATATATTTCTATATGTTTGAGAACAGTTTTCTGCCATTCCTAACGTTTCAATATTCTTCTCTGTTTTCACATTTCGGAGTACAATTTATATCGAGTCATAACGAGTCATCTATAGGTCTCCATTTCAGACTAATGATTAACTTTACCATAGTTGTTGTATATATATTTTAATTAATTATGGAAAAATAACATATGAGATATGTCGTATCATACCCATAGCCAGTACTACTTGATTATTTACTTTGCTATTATATTTTAAATACAAATTTATAAAATAAATAGTGATAGGGCCTCTGTACTTAAAGTTATATTATTCATACCAAATTTCTACGTAATCTGATAATTATTTCTACGCAAAAGTTTGAAATAATGTAAAGTTTTAACATTTTCCTTTTTACACACAAACTGCTATCAAATTTGAAAAAATTGCATACAGATAACTCCTCAAAAAAATTTTTGTCGATCATTTTAATTTTTACAAAATACAATATTTACTTTTTAGAATGTTTTTTTTTAAAGCAACACCTTACACATGACATATGTAAATACAAAAAGCGTTATTGAAATATGCAACGTAATAATTATCTAAAACTAATTACTGTATTTGTATTTTTTTTATATGTGATTTTTTTAATTAAGTGTCATTATTGTTACTTAATTATAAACATTTTAACTATTTTTTTATCACTCAATATTAATATTTTAATTTTATTTTAATATTTGAATTGAAATAGGCCTCCCTATACAGCCTGGGGTGGCAATAGGTCCCCCTACATTTACCACTCCAGGCCTTATTTTTCAAGGCATGCCACTGCATTTTACTTAGATCTGACCTAGGTAATGAATATTAGTCTCAACAAGAACTTTATTTTGCTATTAAAAAAAATCTATTCACTGCATGAAAAAATACAGACTGAACAGTAGCATAGGAGCTGTTTAGTTAAAAACAAATTTGGTTTAACGATTTTACAGCTAACTACAACATTGTGTATGGTCTGACTTTAAATATTTCACACTTATATAAATTCGAGAATTTATGTCCTAATTCATTTCAAAATATTTTTAATTTATATGTTCATTTATAAGGCATGCTGCTAGCTGACACTTTTGGAACCAGGTTTAAGGATTATAATCAACCTGTATCCACAGCCAGGTAATTTTCTATACACACTTTACATGTAAATATTATTCACGTAATATGTTTTCAAACTGTTTATGTTGTATAATTTGAACATCGACAAATTAGTACTCAACATTAGGCCTATGAAGTATTGTTTAACCAAATTGCAAAAAGGATGTGTAAAGTTTTAAAGAAATTTTACTTAAAAGTGCTTTACTTATATGTACTGTAGTATTGCAATCTATGAGAAATACTAATAATTTATATAAAATAATTTAAAATACAAATTTATAATGAGTATAAAATTTGACTGCTTAATACTACTAATCGACTGATTACTGCAAATTTTATATTTTTACATTCAGTGCCAAATGCAAAAATAATCACTGCTAATGTTATACTCAGAACCTTTCCAACCAAAGTATAACTACTAAAACATTAAACCATAATACAAAAATCCAAATGCAAGATCCAATTATAGATAAACCTCTACAACCATATGTTACCATTATCAGCTTAAACAGCTATCTATTTGAATGCTTTTTCAATTTTAGGTAATAAAAATATTCATGAATACATGTAACTCTTCAATCTATTGATAAGGTATTTTATAATAGAATTAAGGTTTGAGATTAACCCTAGATTCACAATCTATGTTTCTTGGTTACGCTTATCATTATCGTTCGTCTGTGAGACTACCAGGTATATATATATATATATATTGATATTTTACGTTGACCATTATTTTTCCGTTGCACTGACTTTATGACGTTGATATATTAATATTGTAAGTAATTTTATCCACCACTAAGTGCAATAATTTTACCTTGTGTGATGAGGCACCTTTCGGTCACTTGACCATTGTCGAATCACTGATTATTTGTTCTGGTGTAGATGTTCGGTCTGTGATGTTGGTATTTGTTTACGTTACAAGCATTTCTCTTAATCTACTTGTATAATATTTTTATATAGTATGTCTTCTGTATATGTGGTTTGTAGGTTCATTAAATTGTTGTGTGTGTTTTTATAAATTTGGTATTTTTCTAGTGAGTTTAGTTCTATTGGGTTATTATTTATTTCAGGTATGGTTAGGTTATTTTCGTAAATTGTTATTTCATGTTTATGTGATATTAGGTGTGTTGCAAGATTTGATACTTTTATATTTTTATTTTCGAATGCTCTGTAATGTTCTTCAAATCTTATTTTAAATGATCTGGTCTTTTTCCCTATGTAAAATGAGTTGCAGTCGTTGCATGTAAATTTACATAGGGAAAAATTAAATTCATAGAATTTTTAATATTTAGTTTGTCTTTTCCAATTACTAAAGAACAACACTTTAACACAAACTTTGGCACGTAAAGCCCTAAGCTAAAGAAAAGTTACTGATCTAAAAGAATTAAAGTGGTGCATTAACAACCAAGATGAAAATAATAGCCAAGGTAGTTATTTCTAATTAAAATATAAAAGAACTTTTCTTTAATCATCTTGTTTCTTGTTTTGGCCACAAATTTATCAACCTTTAAATCTGTAATATCTTTATGATTATAACAAGCAATATATATATATATATATATATATATATATATATATATATATATATATATATATATATATATATCACTTTCTTTAGGTATACAAGAAAACAGTGCTGCATAACTACAAAAATATATATATATATATATATATATATATATATATATATATATATATGCTGATACGTATTCCTTCACGGATGGAAAAATATGATGAAATGTTACTATCTGGAGTACATCCGTTCATTCTGCAGTCCATAAATTCGCAGTTCCGACGTTTCGCTAGAATCTCATCCAGCATTGACGAGGTGAACCCAACAACAGTAGAAGAGCGAGTGAAGACTTTATATATATATATATATATATATATATATATATATATATATATATATATATATATATATATATAAAGTAAATTCTTATTTAAGTAAAGAAAGAAAAATCATACTTTAGTTTCTTTTTATTTTATAATTAAAATTAATATAAATATCTATATACATATGCCCGTTTGTTGGTTTATTTTAATCTTTTCATTCACTTTTAATCCTAGAACATTATTATACTGTGTGGTAACCATGGCCACAATTTAAGATTGTACAGTGGAGGTTTAGACAAAAACCAGATGGTGGAAAAATAAATCATATACAACTTTGAAATATACATTTCTAGCAGGGAAAGTTGGCTCAGTGCCAAAAGCGCTAGACTTTGAACATGAAGATACTCAGTTCAAATTTGACCTAGATACTCCAAATTTCTATAATTTAATTATTGAATGGATATTTGAAAAAACTCTATTAACATCAATTGTTATCCATTATAGGTTTAAAAAATGTATTTGAACTTGATTAGGTGAATAAAAACGTATTTTATTAAAGATTGAAAATTTATATAAGATATATATCAGGAGAGTGTAAGCTAATAGAAGGAATTTAAAAATCTCGATTTTTAAATGAATATTTTATGTACTTCTAACTTTAAGACTTAACTTGCTTTTTAAAATTGTTACCTATAATTTTTAAATAGAAAAGCAAACATTTACAATAATGCACAATACAATAAGTTAATGCATTCAAACTGTCTCTTTACACTGTATTAATACATTATAAAAACTTCCTTACTTATCTTGAATATCTAAATATCTTGAAGGTTTTATTATATTAAGAAAATAACCAACATTAACTGACTGCTTTAAAATAATGGTAAAACAAACAAATCCTCCAATCCTAAAATGTTTTGCAAATGTACCATGCTCTTTAAAAGACTTTTGAACATTTTATAAGAATATTTAAAAAAAAAGAATTACTTCAAAATAACTTGACTGACCTATAGGTGTGCTAGGCTTATAAGGAAGTACCCCTCTCTCTCCTAAAGCTTGGATCACATGACCTCCAGGTGAAATCTTATTGGCTGTTGTTACTTGGACTAGAAGATCCATCATAGGAGTACTGAAAAATTAAGTAAAATACAATTTCAAAAGTTATTTCTTGCACTTTAAATTTATTTCTAATTTCAATTTAAATGTTATGTCTCTATTTTAAGTAAATAAAACCACTTGACCACAAAAACATTATTTTTAAATCCTTATGTACATTTTGACTGCAAAGCAATTATCTTTACAAAAATTCCATTGAGATATACAGAATTACTTAGAGTACAATTAATTACTTCAACTTGGCATAAGTAAAGGTATCAGCTATATAAATAATATTCGAGCTGGCTTGTGAGTGAAAGTTATAATTAAAGAATAAAATTATGGTACAACTCACAAATATACAATTTTTTTCATACGCGTTTCAACGACTAATTTCTCGTCATCCTCAGTGAAGATACACAAATGAAATTAACTAAAAAATATATATATAAATTAAACATAACCTATAAAGTTTTCTTTATAAAAACTTTATAGGTTATGTTTAATATATATATTTTTTTAGTTAATTTCATTTGTGTATCTTCACTGAGGATGACGACAAATTAGTCGTTGAAACGCGTATGAAATAAAAAATTGTATATTTGTGAGTTGTACCATAATTTTATTCTTTAATTATAAAGGTATCAGCTGGTGAATTTCATACAACTTCCTTCATCAAAGGTATCCTTACTTACTAAAAACATTAAGTGAGCTTCACAAAATTAATTGAAAAAATATTTATAATTTTAGCAACTCCATATTTACCCAGAGGCTGGTGGGTAAACTTTTTTATTAATTTATATGTTTTTATATTATTTATCCAGATTACAAAAGCATTCCACAATTTCTAGACAAATTAAACCAATTAAAGCAAAACCAAATTTTCAAGTATGAATATCATGTCTATATTCATAAACCGAAAAATCATTTCTATATTCAAAACACAGTTCATTATATTCGATTCCAAAAATTAAATTAAATGTATTAGTAAAACTAGGGATCAGACTAGTTCAGACCTGTAGAGGGAAAGGAATATACTTAATGGTATGTTTATTTACAATCAAGGAGAAAATTTCTGACAGGAATCTATATACTCTTATCTAATTGCCGCTACAGTCATGCCAACGTAACAAAATATAATTTACTCACAATTTCAATAATAGACAAATCCATATTAAAAAGTTCTAACAAGCTACTGTCGAACACGTTTTTCCATAATTAGGCCTGAGTAAAAAAAATTTTTTTAATGGGTTTTTCATCATCAAAATATTATTTTTTTTAATGATAACTACTCTTTCCGACTTTTTATATGAAAATATTACTTGAATTTTTAAAACATTTGAACAAAATACAAGCATTATAAAACAAGTTCTTTTTCAAACAAGATAAAAAGTTTAGCTTAATTAAAAATAATACCTATAATGTTAGATCAAATTATAAATATAAAAGATACCAGGTTGATATATTGTTACTATAAAAATGCCTGCTTGCGCTATCTATTGACAGCTTTAGTAACTGCCAATGATAAAGTAAAAATTAACAGAAAGAAAGGTTTAAATTTGTTACACAATAGCCGTAAATTTTGTCTAACTATATGTTGGAAATAATTTTAACCTACAAAACTGACTGATAAACTATAAATAACGTTTAGGCCTATAACATAAAGGTAACCATATTAATTGACAATATTATTATTTTTACATCACAACCTATAACAGCATTTCACAATAGATTTTAAAATTAGTTTTTTTAATGGATTTACAAACTTAACTAATGAACAAAAGTATCCATAATTTAAGATAAAAATTAAGATTAATTACCAACAAAAAATGGTTCATTTAGATCGCTATAAATAATCATTACTTCTTCAACAACGACGGCTTAATATTGTTGTTATGAACTTGCTGTTAAGTAGCCACGATTAACATTAACGGACGAAAATCTATTTCCTTAGACGGGTAGATATCCTTTTAGACTTTAGACATACGAACCATATTGCTACCCCTTCAGATATTCGTGTAGGCTAACCACACTATTCACGACACCATAATAACTTCTCGTATAAGGGAATTTAGCTTTAAAAGCTTTTGAATTTCGTTATTCCTGATGTTCAGCGAAAAAGAACTTTTTAATACGACTTTCTGTTATAAGCCTGATAGTACAAAATGAGCTTTTCTGTTCACTATTGCATGACCTTCTTCTTATGGCCTTAATTAACTCGTCGCCTCAAAATCCAAACATATTTATATATTTTTTTTAAATATGTACAACTTTTGTGAATAGAGCATAAACGTAATTACGATAGACAAACATTTAAATGTTTGTTGATTCCATCTTCACGTGAGCTACTAGTTTTCACTAAAACACTTGTAAATATTTTACAACTTTTCTATAATAGCACTTAGTTATATTTGTTGAGGACGGCCGTTTCAGGAGATGTGTCCAATTGTCACAGACTGTAGTTACGCTCTGAGTTGACAATGGGACACATCCCCCGAAACGGCCGTCGTCAACAAATATAAGTAAGTGCTACTATAGGCAAGTTTTAAAATATTTATAAGTGTGGTTTCGAGAAACATTTAAAGTTTAAAAACTGTACGAAGTGGAATCACGTATAGAAACTTATAGTAATAATAATTAAAGTCGTAAAAAAGTATTTTAACAGAACACCTGATAATAGTAGCTTCAAGATATAAACAAACTTAATTTAGTTCCTACTTACTTTAGAATCGTATTTACACCTCGTCAGGCCAAGTTACCACGGACGTAGTCAAGAGGTACGGCTTCCCTTGTCTGAATGTTTTATCACAAAATTATGGAAGAGTTGAAAACATATTTTCCCTCCATGTTTACTAACTATTTCTACAATAAAACCTTTTATATTTTAGCTCACTAGACTTACAAATTGAACAATTAGAATCAACCGCTTACAAAACTACCACTGTGCTGTATGCTACACAAAAATAGGCAGACCTCTATACAAGAAATTAAGATTACTGTCATGTTTGATTTTTAACAGTGAAGCACGACAGCAACTAAATAGCCTGCTCTGGTGCATCGGTAAACAAACAGAAAGGCTGTGAAGGTGATGTGGTTCATTCCCCTTACTCCCCCACCCCACAACTTATATGTCTTATAGGACTCCATCTGTGAGTCCAAAAGATGGAGAAAAACGAAACATTTTAGTCTGGCTTTAAAACCAACAAGCTGAGACCGTACACGCTTATTTCATTTGATACGTTTTACTCCTAAACTTGCTATTATAAAAAAATATGTAACCCTAACCACCCCCTCCCCTCCCGCACAACCTTATCGGGAGTACACATAGCTGAACTGGATCCCCTTCCCAAAATCTTGGCTACGTGGATGAAGTTACATTTCAAACTTAAATATTGTACAATTTTCTTAAATATATTCAAATCACATGATCAGTTTTATTTTACAAATTATGACTTGGAAACAATGAGCATTTTAATCTTGTAAGGACAAATTTTCCACTATGAAAATGCTTACAAAACTATAACTTATTGCAAATATTTTTAAATAAATAAAACCTCTAAACTACAAATAACATTTATTTAAACCTTATGTACATTTCAATTGCCCAGCAATCATTTTCAGAGGTATTTAAAATATACAACTGTTTATTTGAAAATAAACATTACGCCACAGTTGCTTCATACAGTTATATTGCAAATAGTTGAAAATAGGTATAAAAAACTACAATAAATGGGAACACTAATAAACATCACACGTAATGTAAAGCTATATCTTTATGTTAGAGGCTACAATTAGGTCTAAATAAAGAAAACAAAAAATATGTAGCAAAATATTATTAATTGAAAGCAGTGAATTGAATTTTTAAATTATTAGATTTTTTACATGATTGTATTTTTAAATGAATTATAAGATTTCTCTAAGTACGACTGAATTGAATGTTTTCAAATTATATATATATATATATATATATATATATATATATATATATATATATATATATATATATATATATATATATATATATACTATTAACTTTGCAACACTGT
The DNA here is from genome assembly GCA_036971475.1 of Prosapia bicincta. Lineage (NCBI taxonomy): Eukaryota > Metazoa > Arthropoda > Insecta > Hemiptera > Cercopidae > Prosapia > Prosapia bicincta. The sequence goes on from JBAIZL010000002.1 coordinate 45,283,216, forward strand.
TTTCTTGTATTCACTTATCACTTTCACTATATGTACTTAAACAAGAATCTTACTTGGTATTTATGCGCATAAATACCAAGTAAGATTCTTGTTTAAGTAGTATACATATAGTGAAAATGTAATATATATATATATATATATATATATATATATATATATATATATATATATAGAGAGAGAGAGAGAGAGAGAGAGAGAGAGAGAGAGAGAGACTAGTGAGAGAGATATAGTGCAAAGTTTAAAAGATAATTTTTAAAAGGAGATACTTCGAAACCCGTCAACAGTAAGAAATATGGCAATGCTACGAATGGCGGTTACTTATAGGATTTATCAGATTTTCGTAGATACTAGCAGAATGTAGAATGCTATATCTACAAAAACAAACTATTTTATGGTTACAGTACTACTAAACAGAGCCTCGAAAATTTCTTTGGAAGATCGCAAATGTTGCTAATCACTGAGTAACGCCGGCGCAGATGTGAACCAACCGAACGGCAATCTACTGGTCACTCACTGGCCGTGCGTTGGGTTGCTAATCACTGAGTAACGCCGGCGCGGATGTGAACCAACCGAACGGCAATCTACTGGTCACTCACTGGCCGTGAGTTGAAGAGTGTGATTGATTAGTCAGGTCAGCCACTAGAGTAATGTAATTAAAACACCATTTCTCATCCGAAGAGTACCGTATTACAAATTATGTTTGTTAATTGCACAAGATGAAATGATTCAGGTCCGAGTACGCTTTTCAGAGAAAAGCGCACGGCAAAATAGGAACATTATTCTTTAGAAAGAAGTTGCTATTCGACTGCGCATCTGTGCGTTTACTTGATCCGCCTGCCTGTAGATCTTTATAGACTGTTTAAGGCTATTCGACTGCGCATCTGTGCGTTTACTTGATCCGGCTGCCTGTAGATCTTTATAGACTGTTTGAGGCTATTCGACTGCGCATCTGTGCGTTTACTTGATCCGGCTGCCTGTAGATCTTTATAGACTGTTTGAGGCTATTCGACTGCGCATCTGTGCGTTTACTTGATCCGGCTGCCTGTAGATCTTTATAGACTGTTTGAGGCTATTCGACTGCGCATCTGTGCGTTTACTTAATCCGGCTGCCTGTAGATCTTTATAGACTGTTTGAGGCTATTCGACTGCGCATCTGTGCGTTTACTTGATCCGCCTGCCTGTAGATCTTTATAGACTGTTTAAGGCTATTCGACTGCGCATCTGTGCGTTTACTTGATCCGGCTGCCTGTAGATCTTTATAGACTGTTTGAGGCTATTCGACTGCGCATCTGTGCGTTTACTTGATCGCTGCCTTTAGATCTTCATAAACAATTTGAAGCTATTCGACTGCGAATCTGTGCATTTACTTATCCAGCTGCCTTTAGATCTTTTGAAGACCACAGATACGTCGTAACTATATTTTTATATAACTTTGTAGTAACATAGTTATGAAATTATTCAACAATTAATTCATACAAAAGTAGCCTATGTTATAAAGTGAGGTTATGTTTATGTTCCAATTTTTAACAAAACTTATAAGGATTATTTAAGGTTTCCAACTTTCACGCAATTGTTATCTTGTTTGTAAGTAGCAAGTGTTAAAATAAAAAATCAAAGATAGTAAAAAAGGTAAACTACTCCCTACCTTTATTTAGATAAATAATCTCCCGTGTTTCTATTTCCAGTCCATATGAGTACACTTTAAAAAAAATTCAATTCTTTATTTAGATATAATAGAATGAAAAATATCATGATATATTTAATTTCCTAACAGATTTTACGAGACTGTTATATTCACTAGCTGAGGCAGAAATGTCACTCACGAAAGGTTCCGGTGTTGTAGGAGGAGTTTGGACTGTGAGCTAATTTAGGCCTATATTTGCACTTCTTGTGTGGAACATCTTGGGTTTATAATACTCACTTATTTATCAATTTATTACTGATATTTCTCAGGATATTTGGTCAGAGCATTGTTCAATGCTGCGAGTCACGGAAAATCCGCCTACTCAGGTGTGTAGTGTTATTGTCAATATGTGATGTTTTAATATTATATGTTGTGATGTTATCATGTACGTAGATTGTTTTATATTACATATTCGAATTTATACTATTTCGTCGCGAGTGTGCTTTATCAATTAGTTTATTACTTTTATTTAGAAAGGGCAGAAATTCTAGGTTTACGTCAATGTATGTGTATGTGTGTATACAATAAGACAACATCCCTGAGCAGGCAGTCTTGTCTGTGCCTCGCAACATTGAATGCACCGAGGGCGAATTGCGTCTGCTGGGAAATATCAGAAAGTAGCGGTTTATTGTCAAGTTAAATTGATAAGTAAGCTTATTTACAGGCCAAAGTAAAATTTTAAAAACTAAAAACCATTTAGCCACTCAAATGCTTAAAACTAATCACAAGTTAGCCGAGCGAGTGAATTAAATTTTTTTTTCAATGTAAAATACACTCCAAATTTAAAGAGTAACCTACTCAACGAAAATTAAATTTAAGAACATTCACAGAGTGAAATTTATTTATCGAATCCAAAGAAAGGCTTGTAAGAAATAACAAGGTTTTAAAAGCATAATTTAAATTTTTGTTTCCACAAACTAATAATTCTATAAAAAAATATAGAGTCTATAAAATTTCGTTGAGTTTTTATAACCTTCATCCTCGGTTATATTTATATAGGGTGCTTATAAAAACTTGAAAAGAATAAATATTGCGAAATACAAAGGAAGTAAGGAAAGTTGAACCTAGGATCTCGCCTTCTGCCTCGTAGTACTAAGAACTTTAAGATAGTGAGTGATGTTGATTATCTTCCTCGAATCTCAAATAACCTCAATGGATCTCACAATTCACCTCTAACTTTATACAATTCAGTAATTCTTTCAACTTGTTTATGATTTCACTCCGTGTAGGCCTACAGGATACATTTCTATTTTGTACACACTAAACATGCTTGAACAAACAATTTTCTTTGACTATATCCAAAGCCATCTAGATAGAATGAGCCTCGATACCTCCTTCATATTTACTCTCTGGCTAGATGATGAAGGTATAGATGATCATCTGGGCATCTGCAACGCTCTAAATAACTTAAATAATGACGACACCTTGCAGGGACAGCCGAGACTCTACTGGGCGACACGACGTTTTTATCGGCAACGGTTGAGTAAGGTTGGATACCGTTATCTTCGAAGAACTGAGTGTGTACTCTCAGTGTGTTTTTGAAAAGTGAAGAGAAAAATTACACAGAGGATGATACAGATTAGTTGTGTCAAGGACTACCTCCGCACTATATCGTGTGAAACCACGGCCCCACGAATCCAACCTCAAACTTGTGACTCTTGTCCGGGTGACTTTGTCAGGCTCCGCACTATAGCGTGTGAAACCACACCCCCACGAATCCAACCTACAGGATACATTTCTACTTTGTACACACTAAACATGCTTGAACAAACAATTTTCTTTGACTATCTCCAAAGCCATCTAGATAGAATGAGCCTCGATACCTCCTTCATATTTACTCTCTGGCTAGATGATGAAGGTATAAATGATCATCTGGGCATCTGCAACGCTCTAAATAACTTTAATAATGACGACACCTTACAGGGACAGCCGAGACTCTACTGGGCGACACGACGTTTTTATCGGCAACGGATGAGTAAGGTTGAATACCGTTATCTTCGAAGAACTGAGTGTGTACTCTCAGTGTGTTTTTGAAAAGTGAAGAGAAAAATTACACAGAGGATGATACAGATTAGTTGCGTCAAGGACTACCTAGCTTTGCGACTTCTACATCCAAGGAAAAGAACATAAAGATAACATATATATATATATATATATATATATATATATATATATATATATATATATATATATGGTGGGGGATTATCCGCACTATATCGTGTGAAACCACGGCCCCACGAATCCAACCTCAAACTTGTGACTCTTGTCCGGGTGACTTCGTCAGACTCCGCACTATATCGTGTGAAACCACGGCCCCACGAATCCAACCTCAAACTTGTGACTCTTGTCCGGGTGACTTTGTCAGGCTGCGCACTTTAGCGTGTGAAACCACGCCCACACGAATCCAACCTCAAAATGTGACACTTGTCCGGGTGACTTCGTCAGGCTCCCCACTAAAGCTTGTGAAACCACGCCCCCACGAATCCAACCTCAAAATGTGACACTTGTCCGGGTGACTTCGTCATGCTTCGCACTATATCGTGTGAAACCACGGCCCCACGAATCCAACCTCAAACTTGTGACTCTTGTCCGGGTGACTTTGTCAGGCTGCGCACTTTAGCGTGTGAAACCACGCCTCCACGAATCCAACCTCAAACTTGTGACTCTTGTCCGGGTGACTTCGTCATGCTCCCCACTAAAGCGTGTGAAACCACGCCCCCACGAATCCAACCTCAAACTTGTGACTCTTGTCCGGGTGACTTCGTCAGGCTCCCCACTAAAGCTTGTGAAACCACGCCCCCACGAATCCAACCTCAAACATGTGACACTTGTCCGGGTGACTTCGTCATGCTTCGCACTATATCGTGTGAAACCACGGCTCCACGAATCCAACCTCAAACTTGTGACACTTGTCCGGGTGACTTCGTCATGCTTCGCACTATATCGTGTGAAACCACGGCCCCACGAATCCAACCTCAAACTTGTGACTCTTGTCCGGGTGACTTCGTCAGGCTCCCCACTAAAGCGTGTGAAACCACGCCCCCACGAATCCAACCTCAAACTTGTGACTCTTGTCCGGGTGACTTCGTCAGGCTCCCCACTAAAGCTTGTGAAACCACGCCCCCACGAATCCAACCTCAAACATGTGACACTTGTCCGGGTGACTTCGTCATGCTTCGCACTATAGCGCGTGAAACCACGCACCCACGAATCCAACCTCAAATTTGTGACTCTTGTCCGGGTGACTTAGTTAGACTCCCGATACTCCAACCAGCACTACGGTGTCACTACTCGGGACCTGTAGAACCTTCCGGACGGCCAGGTTACCTTCTGCTGCAGCGATTTTCTCACGCATGTTCCAGTAAGCTACAAACAGTCAATTTATGCGCTCTTTGTCTTCTTTCTATTTCTTAAATACACGGCCGTCGCCAAGCGAAGTTACGCTCCTTGGCGGGATTTACCGGCTACTGCCTTACCTACTAACCGCTCTCAGTTTTCTATCATCCAATTTGATTGGAAAATATCTAGAAGTTTTTGTATTTGAGTTTCCACATGTAAATTTGAAATTTAATGAAATTGTTACAAAACTGACCGACTTAAAATAATTACTTCACTGTAATCCTTGTGAAAGGTTAGCTGCCAAACCCCCCTCACTACGGCCTTCCCTACCTAACGACGGATTTACATTGTGACTAAGTTTTGACTTGACACGGGTTTCTACATTCAGTTTAGCTCTCATTTCCTCTCCCGAGAAGTACTCTCTCTTCACTACAATGTAGTACTATTATTGGCAATAGCAATTTATTCCTATTGCAAGAAATAGTCCTGACGTCATAAGGTCTTAAGGTGTTTTACAGAGAAAAGTAGGGATCTGGCAAACACAAACAAGAGCAATAAAAATTCCTGAGCTATTATTTTACTACATACTTTACTGTTGTTATACAAATTGAACATTTATTTAAAATATATTTATGGATAAAGAATTCAATTTCAAAATATTTATTAAATTCAAATTCTAATTAATTTAAATTACAAAAAGTATTTAATTAATTTCATACTTTGCGGAAGTACAAGAAAATAATAACCGAACCTAACCTAACATACCCGCTTAACTAACCTAAAATTACATGTGAATAAAATCAATCTGAAGATTTTCATCATTTTACATTGCATTGCAATTTTCAAATCTTCCTTTACAATATTCAAAAAAAATTGTAAAAAAATATTTGTATAGTAACTGTTGTTAAATTTTAAAAAAGTATACTATTGTCAACCAAAACTCTCCATTTATAATAAAAAAATAAAAAATTCGCTAAATTTGTTTTTAGAAACGTCAATATTCAAACATGCACATAAATTTGCAATCAATCGGAAAAACTGTTCGAACAATTTGGAGATTTTTAGCAACAAACGGACCGCTACCGACATTGCTTTCTCCGATAGACCGCCTCTGTTGGAATTTCCTTTCGCCCAGCTTAGCTTGAATTCCGAGGAAAGCAATTCGGTTCTGAATCATGCATTTCTCGCATCTACATCTGCTTAGATAGTTCGTTCTTTAGGAAGAAATATAAATATTAATCATCTAGGAACGGCACGTTCACTTTTTAATGATCGCCGCCGTATAAACGCTGTCAATCCAGTTTCAGTTTTTTTCCAACAGGAAATGAAAATAGTTAACGCCGATCTACGTGGAAGCAGCGTAGGAAACTAGTCCACGGAATGTCCGTTCAAGGTCGCAGGTAATCGACGAAGGAGCTGCCTGCATGATAACGTCAGGTGAACTGACGACTAAGCACGAATAACCTCTTACGTAACCAATATTTGCAAGGTTACAACGTAGTGCTTGAATTTCTTTGGAGAAATGTTTTTTTCTAAACAAATTGCTTTGCCATTATAAGAAATTGTTTTCCAATTGGTATTTTCTCACTAAACGTTGCTACAAACTGCAAAATCACGTGACCAAAAGCTGTTTTGTAGAAGTTTAAAAAAAGATTTCCAAATAACAACAATTCTTTTAAGTTTTAAGACGATTGTCAGTATTACTATTGTCGAGTGTAAAGGATGGGAAGACTTTTTAATAAGGGTAGAATAAATAGAGATACATCAACGTTTCTCTGACTTCAGTGTCTGTCATCTTTGGAGATACCTCATAACAAAAGTACACGCACAATCACTCTGTACAGTAGGAGAACTGAAACAGACCACAACTCAAGTAATTGGATGCCAAACCGATGAAAGGTCGGAGAAAACCTTTGACAGATTCACTACGAGCCTAGAAGAACGTATAACGAGGGATGGACATCGTTTACACTAGATCATTCCCGTTATAGATTGAATGTCATCTAGAACTTTAAGATTTTCACTATCTGAGACCTAATCTGTTTTGTATTAAATAACGAACATGCTGATATGTTTATAAATATCGAGGTTGATTTTATTTTAAAAAACCGTCAGCCATATTGAGTTATAGTTATACCTGGCCCTGTCCAATATCGCAATTAACCGTAAGCCCTGCTTACGCTGCAAGATCTAATGTAGAAGGAGAGTCTAGATATTTAACTATGAACGTTGGCCCTAAAGTCTAACTACAGCTTTTACCCAGGCCATTACTTTAGATGTATTTATTAATGGCTCTAGATTTATGGGTCCTCCATGCCAGGCTCAGGAAGGACAGATTCTGCGCCATTAATGAAAGGCGTTGGTATAGGTAAATGTATAGTGAATGTTGCAGGTAGCTGCTTCTGAGGGTGGGTGACGAGACTCAAGTTCCTTGTGGATGAGGTTGAAATCGGTGGCGTAAGGCAAGCCCCTAATGAATACTTTGAGTTGCTGGTTCTTGGGAAAGCTAAATTAATGAAATTTCTGTTTCGACTGAGTAGGACACGCTGAACAATCCTGATGTCTTCAACAGGTGCAGCATAAATTTAACGAGGGCTCCTTGACCGTCAAGGTTGCCCTTGATTACTGCCTGAAGGATTGTTACAAGCTGAAGCCAATTTTCCGGCGCTGAAAAAACTTTAGGTGTTATTTTTGGAGAGGCTGGAGCACTTAGGGCTGCCCCTCATTCAACCAAGTAGTTTTGTTCATGACTCCAAAGGCGCTCTTGGCTCTCACGAAACATACTATAACAGACAATCAACTCAAGTTACCCCTAGAGCCTCCCTAGATGAGCAGGACCTCTTGCAGAGGATTACAAGGAATGTCGGAAATTAAAAGACGTACGTCGTAATGAAAAGCTGCACCACTATCCCACAACTGAAACTGAAGTTAACTCTATGTACAAGATCTCAAACTGTAATGGCAGTGCCGGGGGGAACCAGACAAATACCAGCTGTAAGAGCAAAATTGGAAATTTTCTCCAAAAATTCGGTCTTGGCCTTGATTTTATGCGCCATGGGCTACCTTGTGTCCGGATGTCGTCTTCTAGCCAACTTGGCAATTACCCCTCCATCCGCTCTGCTAGCAAAGCTATAAGGACGTATTACACCTATTCCAATGCCAGGGTCTTGCCAAGGAGTGAAGAACTGCTGCAGGAGATATTAATGAACAGAAATGCCAAGGGAGGACGTTAGCTAGTAAGCAATATAATGTTACCAGTTCCTGTAATAGTAGAAGCCACCGAGTGACCTTCACGGACTAAATTACTCCCATAAATCTCTGTGTTATCTACCTGCGATCCACGCTCATCTTCACGTTATGGCCACTGGGCAGGATGACGCGAAGATCCATGGAGCCTGCTAACATGTCCGGAGGCGTGTCTTCCGTCACTGGCAGCGGTGGCGACATCTTGCTTCTGCAACAGTAAACATTATATCAAAATCTAACTATCGGAAGCCAAGATACTGAAAGATCTTTCTAAAAGTAATGTAAACATCAAAGTAAGTAGACGAAATAGAAACAAAATGGCTAAGACCAAAAAAGGCCTCGGTGACGAGTGTTCTTGATGCAAAGAAGATAGAGAAAGGTTTGAAGAAGTTAAGGAACCGACGATGCGTGAATGAGTGCGCTCGTTCGCGTGACGTTATCATTACTAACTCTAACATCCGTTTACTATTTAACGACTACTTTTGGAATCCGTTAGAGAGAGTTACCAATACATCTGCCTGGCAAAAACGAAGCACTTCCAATTATGTTATGAAGACCGGAAATTAATTGGAAAGTATTTCCGGAGAAAATTCTTTAGAAGGCAGTGGTGAACAAAACTTAATGACTATGTTAAATTGAATTTAATTAAATACGAATCCACAAAATGAAACCATTTTCGGTGAGGGCATGTTATATTTTAACGCCGGTTGGTTTCTAGATCTTATTTCTATTTAACAACAGGAAAATGTTTAGAGAGTGAAGGGATTTAAAAGAATGTTGTTCTACTTATTTTACAATAATCTCGGTTGAAAATCATTTTTTTTTTCAGGCGAAAAACCTATCGAGGTTATCATCGCCTAACTAAAATTTTATTTTAAATAATTATTTCAAAATAAAACTAACCAACTAAACAAAATAAAATAAATGTTTAATACTAAATGTAACTAAAAAGAAAGAAACTAAAATTATATATAATTTAAATATTATTAAATAGATTCAGGTGGCGAAAGAAAGCGATGACACGGTCGATAGCCGTGACATCGTCCCCTAAAACCACCTTTAAACTACCTCGAAGATCGTAACGTATATACAAATCGCTCAACTCATTACAATCAAGCAGGATATGCTTGATTGTAATATTGCTTCTACAAAACGGACATAATGGTGGATCCTCATGTCGCATCAACCATTCATGCGTTAACAAAGAGTGATGTCGCATCAACCATCCATGCGTTAACAAAGAGTGGCCGATGCGAAGTCGAGTAACCACCACTTCCTCCCTACGATTCGAACGAACAGATGTCCTCCATGGTCGGACGGTATTTTTGATGTCCCTCAGCTTGTTTCTATTTACATTTTGCCATTCTTCGTTCCAAACAGAGAATAGTGTAGATTTAACTTTGCATACAAAATCTGATGCCATCACACGTTGTGTCGATGGCAACATACCTGTAGCTAATTTTGCACCTTCATCTGCTTTAGTGTTTCCAAATATTCCACAGTGACCAGGCACCCAGAGAAATGACACCTCGACACCCCTTAATTGGAGCCTGTGTATAGAGCACAAGATGTCTCCAACCAAAGGGTTCTTAGTGTACATTTCCTGAATAGCCTGGAGAGCACTTTTGGAATCACAACACACAAGATATTTAGATTTTGCAGACGTAATTGATCTTAAAGCTTGGAAAATTGCATAAAGTTCTGCAGTAAAAACGCTACAGGCTGAGGGCAATCCGTAAGTGAAGGTTTGTCCTTCGATATAAAATGCACAACCTATCCCATTGTCCAGTTTTGAACCGGTTGAAAATCAAAAAAGAAAATATGGTAAACTGATGAAATCAATGAAAACGTGGTCGAATGGGTCATCTACTATACAGTAGAGCCCCTATTGCCAAATGAAAAAAATGACGCACAAATACAATTTTTAAGACTTATTCAGTGGGACTGACCTACAGAAATGAATAATGTTTTTGAAGAATGTACTGAATACAGGTTTCAAGAGAATCTAGTTAATATAGTAAACAATAAAAGAATGTAGCTAATATAAAACCTTTATAAGATGTTAAAACTTATACTGAGCAAAAATGTTATTTAACGAATTTAACTGAAATCCGTTCTTGAAAAAGTATTAGTTCCCAAGAAAGTTTTCGTTTAGAAAATTGGAATATATTTAGTAACGGATAAAAAATATTTAATAATAACATCTTAATTTGTTTAATAATGTGCAACCAGTAATTACAACAATATAAATAGCAAGTAATATAAACAAAAGCAAATTTAAAATCAATTCCTACTTGGGTCAACAAATAGAAACTTATTTTAGTTACTTTTTATTAAATAATTACAATTAATATAAATAAAGTAACATAACCTATGCGATAAAACAGCTGTTCTATCCCATAACCTAAAACATAAAATCAGCTGTTTTATAAAATCATATGTTATCACTTGTTTTAGGCCAAATTGGACGAAATAACTAAATAGGATTCCTTGCCCCTATTGTGAAAAGTTTTCCTCCCATATAAAACTAAAATTAATTCATGAATATTTGATAAAACTCAATATCAGTTGGCATCCACTACAAGTTTAAAAAAATATATATTTACACTTGAGTAGATGAATGAAAAGTATTTTATTAACGATTGAAAATTTGAACAAGATATATAAATATATAGAGAGGGAGTGGGAACTAATAGAAGGAATTGGAAAATATTCTAATTTGAGTCTTGTTTTCGCGCTAGCGCTTTACGCGTTATTGTAGGGCCTAAATTATGAATCATGAGAAATTATCTAACCTTTTGTTATAACATAAGAAACAATGGCAGATTTTTTAAATTTAACATCAAAATTTGACCTACAAATAACAAATTAGAGTTAATTGTTTTGCAAAATATTAACGAAATTGGCGAAAATATTAATTTATACATTTTATCTTCAATTTTTATGTCTTTATTTGAGGAATTTATTTAATAAGGCCTAATATTTGTTGTAGCTAATAATAAAACAATGTAGGTAAAAAAAACATTTATTAGATGTTTGCTGAATACAATTTTTTTTAACAATTTCAATTGAAATAGGTCCTTAAAATGTATCCGACGCGATGAAGAGAGTTTTCATTTCAAAAGTTGGATTAAAAGTACATAAGTTGTTAATATCGTTGTATTGAATTATTTGTATTGAAATTTATGAAAATTTAAATAAATTAACATATTTATTAACCATTAAAATTATTTAATAATGACCTTTTTCATTTAAATTATTCAATAAATAACGTAACATAAACTACGTGTTAAAATAGCTATTCTACAACATAACCTACATCGTAAAATCAACTGTAGCATGAAATCATATGCTATCATTAAATTCATTGTAAGGTAATTCAGCGTAACCTGATCTGGTCATTCCACTAACTCGGTCATCAATTCACTAACTCAGTCGTCAATCCACTAAACTCATTCGTCAATCCACTAACTCAGTCGTCAATCTACTAAGTCGTCAATCCACTAACTCAGTCGTCAATCCACTGACTCAGTCGTCAATTCACTAACTCAGTCGTCAATCCACTAAACTCAGTCGTCAATCCACTAACACAGTCGTCAATCTACTAAGTCGTCAATCCACTAACTCAGTCATCAATTCACTAACTCAGTCATCAATCCACTAAACTCAGTCGTCAATCCACTAACACAGTCGTCAATCTACTAAGTCGTCAATTCACTAACTCAGTCGTCAATCCACTGACTCAGTCGTCAATTCACTAACTCAGTCGTCAATCTACTAAGTCGTCAATCCACTAACTCAGTCGTCAATCTACTAAGTCGTCAATCCACTAACTCAGTCATCAATTCACTAACTCAGTCATCAATCCACTAAACTCAGTCGTCAATCCACTAACACAGTCGTCAATCTACTAAGTCGTCAATCCACTAACTCAGTCATCAATTCACTAACTCAGTCATCAATCCACTAAACTCAGTCGTCAATCCACTAACACATTCGTCAATCTACTAAGTCGTCAATTCACTAACTCAGTCGTCAATCCACTGACTCAGTCGTCAATTCACTAAACTCAGTCGTCAATCCACTAACACAGTCGTCAATCTACTAAGTCGTCAATTCACTAACTCAGTCGTCAATCCACTGACTCAGTCGTCAATTCACTAACTCAGTCGTGAATCTACTAAGTCGTCAATTCACTAACTCAGTCATCAATTCACTAACTCAGTCATCAGTCCACTAACTCAGTCGTCAATCAACTGACTCAGTCGTCAATTCACTAACTCAGTCGTCAATTTACTAACTCAGTCGTCAATTCACTAACTCAGTCGTCAATTCACTAACTTAGACATCAATCCACTAACTCAGTCGTCAATTCACTAACTCAGACGTCAATCCACTAACTCAGTCGTCAATTCACTAACTCAGACGTCAATCCACTAATTCAGTCGTCAATTCACTAACTCAGACGTCAACTCACTAACTCAGTCGTCTATTCACTAACTCAGACGTCAATCCACTAACTCAGTCGTCAATTCACTAACTCAGACGTAAATTCACTAACTCAGTCGTCTATTCACTAACTCAGCCGTCAATCCACTAACTCAGTCGTCAATTCACTAACTCAGACGTCAATCCACTAATTCAGTCGTCAATTCACTAACTCAGACGTCAACTCACTAACTTAGTCGTCTATTCACTAACTCAGCCGTCAATCCACTGACTCAGACGTCAATTCACTAACTCAGTCGTCAATTCACTAACTCAGTCGTCAAATCACTAACTCAGTCGTCAATTCACGAACTCAGACGTCAATTCACTAACTCAGCCGTCAATCCACTGACTCAGACGTCAATTCACTAACTCAGTCGTCAATTCACTAACTCAGTCGTCAATTCACTAACTTAGACATCAATCCACTAACTCAGACGTCAATTCACTAACTCAGACGTCAATTCACTAACTCAGTCGTCTATTCGCTAACTCAGCCGTCAATCCACTAACTCAGTCGTCATTCACTAACTCAGACGTCAATCCACTAATTCAGTCGTCAATTCACTAACTCAGACGTCAACTCACTAACTCAGTCGTCTATTCACTAACTCAGCCGTCAATCCACTGACTCAGACGTCAAGTCACTAACTCAGTCGTCAATTCACTAACTCAGTCGTCAATTCACTAACTCAGACGTCAATTCACTAACTCAGACTTCAATCCACTAACTCAGACGTCAATCCACTAACTCAGAAGGAAAATAATGATCGGAACTGTTAAAGTATAGGAAAACAATAATTTCTCCAGGTGTTTTGCTCTTCTCGTCTACGTTTCCGCCAGTCACAGACGTCTCACGTCCCTTATCAAGACTTAAAACCTTTACTAAAAGGCTACACATTTTAGAACTGACAGTTTATCTAGGTGTTAAGTCTTGGTAACAAACATTGAGATTATTGTGAATGGTAGACGAGTTGGCAAGAAATGTAGAAATGATATGTGTATAAACGATATTATGTATACATTATCATATTATGGTGATAAACATATCACTATATATATATATATATATATATATATATATATATATATATATATATATATATATATATATATATATATATATATATATATATATATACCACGACCTACAGCTCTACCACGATCCACTTGTTCTGTTCACACCCTAAAGCAGTTGGTATAAAAATGTGTGGTTTTGCAACGTTTTATATTTCTGAATGTTATTGTTTTACAAGGATTAGAGTCCCATTATTATTCAAAAGAACACTGTTTTTGTTTCTAGTGAGTAAATGTGAAATAGTAGTCATTACGAATGAGCCTGATCATGATGTGTTTAGTTATGTTTTGTGGTTCCTTAATTCCTTTTTGGCCACTCAATTCCTCAATGTTTGTTTCGATATCTCTTGCACAAATATGCTCAAATTTCCCTCGTAGGTATTTCTTAAAAGCTTTGACTAAAGGGAAGTTTTTGACCTGTGTAGACCAGAATTTATCGCTTCATTAAAAAACGCATAAATTCAGCCGCAAAAGTCATGGTCAGGGCGGGATTGAATTTTCAAGATGGCCCAGAACCACAAATTATCGTGTGACTGCGTGTAAAACAAGTGTTTTGGGAAGGAGAAGTGACGCATATCCAATATACATTAGTATACGTATGCGATGTACACACAAATCTACGTTGGAACGTTTGTTCTTTCCAGATGGCTCAAGTACACTTCAAGTATGCGATGCTGCATTTCCAGTTCCAAATAATCATTATGTCCTTTCCTTAGGTCTATCCATTTCCATCTACTTTTCCCTATCCTTCTCTTACAAGACGGAGGAACCCTCTTTATGATCTTGTAATGTGCCGAACTATTGATTAACTTAGAAGCCGTGGATCTTCATTGCATTCGTGTGCTGGAAAGGTTCGTGGTACCTAATCCCTAGATAGTATTGCAGAGATAACTGAGTATATTGTATTTGACATTATTTTGCACTACACAAATAATACCCTCTAATAACACTAGCTAATGATATTAAAGTCATACAATAGCCATGAATCTGTAGCTCTAACTAACTCTAACTCTGAATCTCTCTGACTCCCTATCTCTATCTAACTACTGAAGTCAGTCGGTCAGAGAAGGAGGGGGTTTGGTGGCCCCCGAGGCTATGCAGCGTATGTCACCGACAATGGCTGCGGGTAGGAATATAGGAACAGGGCTTTTGAAAAGGGTTGGACGTAGGAAGGGTATCTGCACGGCAAAACGTTTTTTGGGTGGGACGGTAATAAAAATTTTATTCTGGGGGACTACGTTTTTTTGTGACATTTTTCGTTTTGTGTATTCATCTATGCAGTAAGGGTGTTTGTGGGATATAATAGTGTAAAAATGTGTAATAAAACTTAGAGCTACCTCCTGAAAGCCTAAACATGCTGTTTTATATAGGATCTCCCTCTTGTTTCTGTCCATCCCCAGATGGATGTGTTTTGACAGTCAATGTGGACTAAAACTCTAACATGATTGATTGCGATTTATCTGATTACATACAATTGGACAATCCTCCAATCAAAAATTCCTGTGAAAAGTTATCATGTGTTTGCGTGAAGGATATATTGGTTAGATTAATAATTTCAGTTTTGATTGATGTGGTATATATGGTTACTTCAAGATTTTGTTACAGGAAACCAGCTCCACCCCCAGAATTCCGTTATGAGGGGCAAGGACATCGACAACAGGGGGAACATAAACTCGGTTGTAATATCATCTCCCCCCAAATCAGTCAAGTTACTTCAGTGCGTACTTTGTCTTACTTTAGGGCGCAAACTCAACAACTCTGTATTATTAAGTGATATTCCTGAAACTTTTTATTACTGACGCGTTTAAATATTATTAACATTTTAATTTGATAATTAACTAATGCTCCTAATACTTCAGACACAAATAAAACTAAAAAATGTATCAATAACACTTATTTATTGATAAATCTTGGTGGTTAAATTTATATACGGCGCATGCGCACTATACGTTTACCAGTGAAGGACGACGCGCGTAATTTTTTCCTCCCTTCGGTGCGCCACTCCAGGAAACTTGACAAATCACTAATCTCACCAACATAGGCAGATTACATGACACTACATCCCCAGTAGAGAGTAGATCTGATTTATCCAAGCAACATTACACAATTGATGTTATGTCTTCTATATTACACAGGAGTACTAAAGAGTTTTATGTCACCACCTTAATCCTAACTAGATTCACAATCCTTCCTTATTCTTCCTAATGGATAATACCTATAAACAGCTGATCGCCTTAAAAGTGCAAAACAAAACAAATGGCGTACAACAACCTCACGCGTACAAGTTCCTGGGAATTACTTTGTTGCCGCGGCTAAACAAGACTGGAAAGAGTTCTCGGAAGTAAATGACGAGGCCTACTCGATTTCATCTCAGACACTGCCACTGCCCACTGTGACGTGACGAAGCATAACGTTA
This sequence comes from Prosapia bicincta, assembly GCA_036971475.1. NCBI lineage: Eukaryota > Metazoa > Arthropoda > Insecta > Hemiptera > Cercopidae > Prosapia > Prosapia bicincta. The sequence continues at coordinate 45,299,466 of JBAIZL010000002.1, forward strand.
CTCCATACTCCGCCACTAGAGCGCGTCCGATAGCTGATAAGCTTGCAAATATCTGATCTACCTGTTACGCAATAGCTGTTCTGATCCTTACTTCCCTCTTCGTTACAAGAAGTGTCGAGTTCCGACACACAGGGATCCATCATTTTTAACATAACAAAACACCTGTTATTTTCTCCTCGATATTATAACGTTACAGCATAGGTTAAAAGAGTGTTGAAATATTAACAAAGCCCTTCTTTTTAAAAAAATTATTACTTTTAATGTTAAAACATAAACAATATTTTAAGGTTAAGATGCTTTTAACAAAACTCAGGAGTAAAAATTTCTTTACTATTAATGTAATTAATTGCGTTCAAACCATACAAAGGGTAAAATTCCAATGGTTTTTTTTGTATAGAAGACAATCAAACTTTCATATTACGCACAGAGGGATGCAATAGCACGCGCAATTTTGACATTTTATCGTTATAGCATTGATTAGAAAAGCTTTTAAACATTATCGAAGTCCTTTTTTTTATTTAAAATATATTCCTTTTTTAAAATTCAATTGCTTATTAGCTCGTTCTTCTCCTTATAGATATCTTGTATAAATTTTCAATCGTTAATTAAATACATTTTTATTCATCCACTCAAGATCAAATACATTTTTTTATGCCTGTAGTAAATGACAATTGATGTTAATACAGCTTTCTTTCAAATATTCATTATTTAAAGTTTTAAAAGTTGGGGTGTCTAGGTTGGATTCGAACTGAATTACCTAATGTTTGAAATCCAGCACTTTGGCACTGAGTCAAATTTCCCATAGCTAGAAATATATTTCTCAAAGATGTATATGAATTTGTTTGCCATCTTGTTGTTAAAATCTTCATTGTACAGCCTTAAATTGTTGCCATGGTTACCTCACAATATCGTAAATAATGCTCTAGGAGTAAAAATAATGAATACAGTGAAATAAACAAACAAACTTGATTAACGGTATCGAACCTTACTTGACAAAAGGACAACGCAAAAGGAAAGCGAAAAGAAACTACAGCCCAATGCAAGGGACGAAAAAAGGGTATAAGTAGTAACAAACAAAAATATTAGTCCAACACATAGTTCCTACATAGAAAGGGAAATGGAAAATGCAAGGAAATTCCCTCTATACTTTGCCAGTTAATATTGTTATTCTGTCATAAGTATATAAAGGGTGATGCAAAATAGAGCGCCGGTTTTGATATATCAAATTATGAGATTTATTTTACATATTATTGTATTGTAATAATAAAATAAAAGGAATAAAATAAAGTTTATCTTTGTTGACCTCAGTAGGAATTGACACTAAAAAAAAGTTTCCTCATTACTTGTTCTCATGTTAAAGTAAGAAACAATATTTTAAGGTTAGGATGATTTTACCGAAAATCAAGACCAAACATTTCTTTACAATTCATATCATTAATTACAACGTTTCAATCACAGCAAGATTAAAAAGGCAATGATCTTCTTTAGGTATAAAAGTAAATGAGAATTGACATTTTGTACGTAGGCCTACCGTCCCACCCAATAAACGTCCTGCTGTAGAGAACCCTCTCTCTCCTACAATCCAGCCCTCAACCAAAGTCCTATCCACAGACATTGTCGCGTTACAGACGCTGCATAACCTGGGGGACCCCCAAACCCACTCCTTCTCTGACGGATTGATTTTTTACGTTTTATTTATTTTTGTACCTGATAAGAATGTTTGGGTTTTTAACTTTTGTATATATTGGAAAATTGTAATTAATCTTTCAAAGGACCATAACCTTAGAAATTATTACATGGGTTAAAACTCCGCCGTGCTGTTTTATAATTTTAAAAACTTCATTGTGCTGTTTAACTTTATTGTGCTGTTTTATAATTTTAAAAACTTTATCGTGTTGTTTATAATTTTAAAAAACTTCATCGTGCTGTTTTATGATTTTAAAAACTTCATCGTGCTGTTTATGATTTTAAAAACTTCATCGTGCTGTTTTATGTTTTTAAAAACTTCATCGTGCTGTTTTATGATTTTAAAAACTTCATCGTGCGGTTTTATAATTTTAAAAACTTTATCGTGCGGTTTTATGATTTTAAAAACTTCATCGTGCAGTTTTTTTATTTTAAAAACTTCATCGAGAGGTTTATAGTTTTAAAAATTTTAAAAACTTCATTGTGATGTATAACTTTATTGTGCTGTTTTATAATTTTAAAAACTTTATCGGGCTGTTTTATAATTTTAAAAACTTCATCGTGCTGTTTTATAATTTTAAAAACTTAATCGTGCTGTTTTATAATTTTAAAAACTTAATCGTGCTGTTTTATAATTTTAAAAACTTTATCGTGCTGTTTTATAATTTTAAAAACTTCATCGTGCTGTTTTATAATTTTAAAAACTTCATCGTGCTGTTTTATAATTTTAAAAACTTCATCGTGCTGTTTCATGGTTTTAAAAACTTCATCGTGCAGTTTTTTATTTTAAAAACTTCATCGTGATGTTTATAGTTTTAAAAATTTTAAAAACTTCATTGTGTTGTTTAACATCATTGAGCTGTTTTATAATTTTAAAAACTTTATGGGGCTGTTTTATAATTTAAAAACTTTATCGTGCTGTTTTATAATTTTAAAAACTTCATCGTGCTGTTTTATGATTTTAAAAACTTCATCGTCCGGTTTTATAATTTTAAAAACTTCATCGTGCGGTTTTATAATTTTAAAAACTTCATCGTGAGGTTTTATAAATTTAAAAGATTCATCGTGCGGTTTTATAATTTTAAGAACTTCATCGTGCGGTTTTATAATTTTAAAAACTTCATCGTGCGGTTTTATAATTTTAAAAACTTCATCGTGCGGTTTTATAATTTTAAATAAAAACTTCATCGTGCTATTTTATAATTTTAAAAACTTCATCGTGCTGTTTTATAATTTTAAAAAATCCATTGTTCCATTTCACAATTACAAAAATCTATCGTGTGTTTTAGAACTTTAAAAAAATAAACTGTTTTAAAGAGTTTTAAAACAAACTTTAATTCAACTACTCCGATAATAGTAGATCAGCCAGCTTTATACAACGTGACTTGATCTGTTTGAAAAGACAACTGAACATGTACCAATGTTTACGTACAAGAACAAAATACAGTGTAAAGTCTTAATAGAGTAGTGTCTGGTTTATCTTCGCTTCCACTAAATATAGACAACAATAACAAAAACAACAATAGAATGAAAAGGATAAATTGCAGCTCCTTCGGCATTAAGAACGCGTTATGATGAACCTGGACGAATAAAGAAAGCCTTCATCAGTGACTTCATCACACAAATTACAGGAATACCCATTCAGGCTGACATTGCGGCTGATGGAGCCGCGACTTTGTGTCACGACCTTATTATCTCGCGATGCCACAGTTCCCATGGCAGCTACGAACTTAATAACAGTTCCATTGACAAATGCAATGTCCTACGAGGCCGTGCTTTAAACTGGAGCGAATCTAATGGATACGGCGCGATTTCGATTAGACGCAATGGAAGATGAGTAACCCCTCAAACATACACGGTTATACACGCAAAATGTTACTGAAATGAAATTTTCGTTTTCAGGGCAAGTTATAAACAAGACTGCTTGGAAATAAATTATTTGTGTAGCTCGAATTATTATACACGCACTACTTCGCCCCACAACCCTCCTATCACCTCTCTTCTACAATGAGGTAGCCCTATAACCCCACTTTGTATCTAAAGATGAAAAAGGTAAATTTACACCCATCGGCTAGGTTCTTTAGTTAATTAGATACTATTAATCACTTACAATTAATAATGTATTCTTAAAATGCGTTTCGGTGTCAAAGTCATCTTCAATGAGTATAGCATTAAAATATCTAAACTATAAATGTTATTGATTAGATGTAATAGCTTTACTCACTGATGACGACTTTGTCACTGAAACGCGTTTGAGGAATATATAATTAATTGTAAGTTGTTGATCTTTGTTATTTTATTATTATTAGCAAGCGAAGCTTAAAGGTCTTATTATTGGCTAAAAGCCTATACATATAATGTTCAAATTTACAATAAAATACTTTTTATTCATCCAATCAAATACCTTTTTTTTAACCTTTAATGGATGACAATTGATGTTAATACAGCTTTTCCAAATAATAATTGATTAATTAAATTCAAGGAACTTAGTTTTATACGGGAGAAAAACTTTTCACAAAAGGGGCAAGGTATGCAATATAGTTATTTTGACCCATTTGGCTTAAAATCAGTGATAATATGATTTCATAAGCACAGCTGATTTTATGTTGTAGGCTATGTAGTGGAAAAGTTGTTACTTTATTTATAGGGGCTATTCGTTGTATTATTTAATCTTATTGACCCAAGTAGGAATTGATCTTCTAAATGTTTGTATATATTATTTGTTGTCATTTCCGTTAAATTTCATTTTCATTAGATATTTTCATTAGATATTTTCATTAGATATTCTCATTAGATATTTTCATTAGATATTTTCATTAGATATTTTCATTAGATATTTTCATTCGATATTTTCATTAGATATTTTCATCAGTTTGAAATCTTTTTGCATCCACACCATTCCTTGTTCACGTTTCTGGCGGAGGATAAGCGGTTTCGAAGAATGTGAGGACGAAGTATAGTCACTCTCAAAAGTTGTAAATACGTGTAGCAAATCTTAATTTGGTCATGAATAGTTTAAGTAAATTTTAGGTACATTTATGTATCTACCTCCTCTGACACCGAGGCATATGCTACAGTCAGTGGCAGGGTTGAAAACAAGCTTCTTTCCAGGGGCACAGGATATTCTCTACAAATGCAATCCAGTGTGGAAATCAAAATACAAAAATATATATGTGAAGTTAGATGTGAACTAACGAAAAGAGAGCGATTTGCTCTTTCAGCCATGGGAGAATCATAGCTCGCGTGTTAAGTGTCGATTGCTTCGAATATCTATATATTTTTTATCCTTAGATAAGATATGGCTTACTACTTATAAATTGATATGAAAGAAGAAGATTAAACATTTCTTTAACAATTGCGTTCAACAATCGTGCAACAATCAATAAATTGTTACGAAAGCCAACAGACATGGACGGGCGTCAATATGTACGTGGTTGTAGTTGCAGCAAAGTCCATTATTTATATTAAACACCCAACAAGACCATCTGCGGTCCCTGTGGGTCTGTACAGTTAGCCGGCAAAGTACGGATCAGTGCACCGTACGGTTATTTGCACCTGAGCTTTACCCCACGAAATATCCATAACACTATAAGTTACTCCACATTGCGCCGTATTACTCTGCCGGAGTGAACGGACGTGAGATACGACGTCTATAATTAAGCTAAATAACTTAACGTCAAATTTCTAAGACCGAAATGTAACCTAAGAGTGCTACTATAAGGCTCTTCTTGGGTTAAAAATGATTTTAATGTCTACTCCAGCGCTCCAACGAATGTGCTAATTTTACGAACTATATTAAGCACCTTACAATATAGTAAACTTTATTAAATTTATTTTTTAATATATTGCCAATTGACCGGGGTTACATTAATACTAACTTGCATGGAAAACAATAAGTCTTGTACTGTTTCTGACATGACGTGCTGGTAGCAATATCTTCGTCTACACGCTCTCACATAGGATAAGCACTCTTTACAACTGGTGGAGACCAGGGCAACTTCAGGTACGCAACCCTGCCTAAGTGATACTGCAATCTTCCCTTATTCCCAATGTCAGGGAATCCTTCATTAACCTTCTACTTCTAAAGAAGTGTAGCAATAGATACGTGTTTACTGACCGATATTTTATGAGTCAAATAGGCGTACTTCTGGTACGCAACTCTGCCATATGATCGCCCAATTTTCCACAATTTCCAATGCCAGGGCATCAATATTCCACCTTGACGTCGTCTTTCCTTTCTTATTCTTGGTCTTATAAGGGAGTGTAACTGGTAGACACGTCTTTATTACCCCAATACGTTATGATCCCCGAAGGTCTACCCCAAGTACGCAACTCTGCCTAAGTGATACAGCAATTCTCCCCTATTCCCACAGCCAGGGAATCTATATTCTACTCTGGCTCCGTCAGTTTTTCCTTATCTTTTTTTTACAAGAAAGTGTAACAGGTAGACACGTCTTTACCATCCGATATTTTAGGGGTCACGAAGGTGTACTTCTGGCACAATCTTTCCTTATTTCCAGTGCCAGGGTATCAATATTCCACCTTGACTCCGTCTATCCTTCTTCACATATCGAGTAGATACATCTTTACGACCTCGATGTAAGTCTTCTACGGATACTTATCCTGCACACAGGATCTTCTTCCAGGAGTTTTTATATATTCATAATATTTTCTTATCCTTCATAGTCATGCTGGTGACCACCTTAAAACTACAAAAAAAACACTTATACTGTATTAACCCAAAACGATTTTAAAAAAAATAGTTATTTTCAAATGACCTGAGCTAGTCACAACGTCTTGAGTGCAAACCTGCGCGCTCAACTTTGTGAAAAACTCAAACCAATCCGGACACGACTGTCCAGCCAGTAAGGGAAATCGCTTTACCAACGTGCAGCAAATATAAATCCCACTCCGTTTATGTAATGCGCTTTTTCAAGTTTTCTACCACGCGTTATGTAAGGCAAAATGCCAAGCACGCCGTCAGGTCGCAGCCTACATAATAACTACCCATTATAGGATATCCACCACAGCCGGTGCCAAAGAAATTATACAGTCCAACAGTGAGGAGATAACAGCGACGAAGAATAGAAGGCATTGGTGGCAATCCCCGGCAGACTCTCGCAGGTTTATTACCAGGTTTATTAGTTATGTGGGTTTTTATTGGCAAACGTTATGACATGAGTGGAGCGTTAGTGCGAGCTAATTTGGCTTCTTCCGCAGTTTTAATGCTCCACTCCTTACATAACTCCCAATAGGTGAAGCGTTTAATATCAATGAAAGAGCAATTCCTAATGAACTAATAAATGTAAACCTAAAATAAGTTCTGTGAAGTGGAGATGTCTTTTTGGGCGTGACTCTCACTTTTTAGTAAAGTGAACAATCCTCCATTTCAGAGACTTGAGCTCGATTTAGCTTAAGTTAAGTAATAAAATATCATTTAATTTAACAGGTGATTTTATATTGCAGGTTATATTGTATTACAGCTAATTTAACAAGTTGGTTATGCAATTTTATTTTTTACACTATTAAGTTATAATGTTATTATTCAATGTTTTATCATTTAATAAATATATTACTTTATGTTTCAATAAACCTTATGGTAATGAATTCCATATAACTATAATAAACTATACGTTTGTATTCCAATTTTGGAAAACAAATTTATTAGGTAAAAATTTGCATGGTACTTTTTAGAAACTAACTTCAATTTCTTTACATACAATTTTTATTCAGTAAATTTTCCAAAACCTATACAAAATGTTCTATTAACTGCATTGACTAGACTCCATTAAATCCCCTATTAACTACACTCTTCACTCAAATTGCCACTCTCTTCTGCCGATCAATTCCCCTGACTGCAGCAAGCTTTATTTTGGGAATTTCGAAATTGTTTTATTACAGACTATTTTAGAAGGAAAATATTAGAAGGAAAGATGTTGCCCTTGGCAGGTAACAGAACTTAACTCGAGAAAGACAGATTACTTGGTCATGCAGAAAGAATCTTAAACGAAAGAGCCTCTACAGGAATTCTGTAGGTCAGAGGACTAGAGGAAAACCATGACATCGTAGGGGGATAGTGCGGATGAGGATAAGAAAAACGTGCGTCAGGCAATGAAAAGATAGCGTGATTCTATGAGGACTGTACTGCCATTTGGATCAGTTTATTGGTTAAGTATAATAGTACGGTACCAATAAACTTTAACATATAATATTATTTAAACAACTGTCTATAGTAATACTTTTTTTGCTTTGTCGTTTCGGAAGATTATTTCTATTTTCAACTTGGCCCGTAACTAATCTTTTGGTTGTTAATGGTTAAGGTCGGGTGGTGATGAGCAAGATGTTGGGCGGTAAGGAAACCTGGGATGGAGAAGGGAGTGGTGGGGAAAACTGGGTGAAGAAGAATGGTGTGGGGCGAGGTATTGGGATGTAAGACAGCGTGTGGTGGATAATGGAGTGGTGGGAGGATAAGGGTGGGATGGGTGGAGACGTTTGGTGTAGGGTTTGTGAGGTAAGGAGCCTGGGATGTAGAAGGGAGTGGTGAGGGAAACTGGGTGAAGAAGAGTGGAGTGGGGCGAGGTATTGGGATGTAAGACAGCGTGTGGCGGATAATGGTGTGGTGGGTGGATAAGGGTTGGATGGGTGGAGACGTTTGGTATAGGTTTGTGAGGTAAGGAATCTGGGATGGAGAAGGAAGTGGTGGGGAAACTGGGTGAAGATTAGTGGCGTGGGGCGAGGTATTGGGATGTAAGACAGCGTGTGGTGGATAATGGAGTGGTGGGAGGATAAGGGTGGGATGGGTGGAGACGTTTGGTGTAGGGTTTGTGAGGTAAGGAACCTGGAATGGAGAAGGGAGTGGTGGGGAAAACTGGGTGAAGAAGAGTGGCGTGGGGCGAGGTATTGGGATGTAAGACAGCGTGTGGTGGATAATGGAGTGGTGGGAGGATAAGGGTGGGATGGGTGGAGACGTTTGGTGTAGGGTTTGTGAGGTAAGGAACCTGGGATGCAGAAGGGAGTGGTGAGGAAAACTGGGTGAAGAAGAGTGGCGTGGGGCGAGGTATTGGGATGTAAGACAGCGTGTGGTGGATAATGGTGTGGTGGGTGGATAAGGGTGGGATGGGTGGAGACGTTTGATATAGGTTTGTGAGGTAAGGATGGAGTGGTGAAGATGGCGTTAGAATAGGTGGGGTGGGATAAGATAGCCAGCTATACTAGGCAGTTTTATTTGAGTTTGGGAGAGCTTTGTGTGTTATAAAGTAATTCGGTGTTGAAGGGTCGGTGTAATTAAGGTTGTAGTTACTATATTTCACATTTCGCACTTGTGTGGAATATTTATATTTAGTTTGGTCAGAATAGGGAAGTGTAAAGTTTGATGTTACGTTTGTGCAATTTTGGTTTACGAAAGGATGAAGTGTTCAGGAAAGTATGACTGAGTATAACTTGATTTGTTTAATAAAAATGACATGGTGTAGTGAAGACGTGAAGAGCTTCATTACTCGGGTCATACTTTGTTCAAGTTATGTAACACACCTTAACAGCCCTAAGTTTGACACTAGGTACTTGCTTCTCCACACTGAAACGACCTGGGGACAGAAGAAGTACAAACAATTCCTTGATGCTATTTGGGATTCGAACTTAAGATCCTTAGGTCAGGAATGTTCTAGGCACTAGACCGCTCAACCGCCTGCGTAACTATGGATATGAATAGTTTATATTGAGATTAAAGTGTAGGTACGCATGTAACGGCAAACAAGATGGCACAGTATATCGCTCTATAGGAGGGGAAAGGCGAGGAGGGACAAATAAAGTAGGGGAAGTACGTAGAGTAGAATCTTTCATTACGTGTCAAGCATCGTATTGATAAAGTAGATACAACCATTGTCGAGTTTTATAAAATGGCAAAAATATGTGGAATGTTAGTACAACTCAAGAAGGGCGACAAAGCTGCGTGTGCTCGCGTGCGCGGGATCGATTCCCTGAAGCATGTTGCACTATACTTTAGTCCAAACGCAACCCTTACCCCAATGGACAATTTACCTGACTCAAAGTAGTCAGGTTTAGAGATCAAATTAAGTCGGGTTTAAACTTGTTTTTAATTAGGATTTTTATAAGAAATGCGTTAACTTCGTCACGAATTTTAATTGGTAATTATCGATTATGTAAAAGTTAAAGATATTGCGAAAAACGTTAATCTATATAGAATGTTTTAAGAACGCATAGATAAAATTTAAAAAATCAAGTTTGCCCACAACAATTTTTAAAAAAAATATGTTATTTAACCTCGATTTCCTACACACACGAAATGTTATACAATATATTACTGTGTGGTAAAGTATCTGGTTAGGACTGAATTAGTTACTAAGAGAAAAATAATAAAATAAAATGTAAGCTGACCGGTTGACAAGTGAAGTGTCTGATACGCCAATGAATTGTCCTACACTTTACGTGTCAATTCGTTACCTCTCGTTGGTAAACTTTATTCTTAAAACAAATGCAAAGCTACCTTTACCGAATACATTGTGGCGAAATTGTAACTTAATATAACCAAATCTTGGTGTTATGAAGTTATGTTTACGTAAAGAGTAGTGTAGATAGTTAGGTATAAAAATGCCAATTATTTTTACCAAATAAATACCAATTTAAAATACCAAGCAATTTTAATAAATAAATATCAATTAAAAATATTAAACGTACCACAGTTGGTTCTAAGAACTGAATAAAATGAAACCTATGTCACGATGTCTAAAAAAACTGAACTAATATATTCAAATGAAACGCATTTACTGTCATCCCTTGGAAGATTACAGTTAAAATATTAGAATATTTGATTGATTCACACCTTATGATGAGGCGAAGGTTATCTTTTAAATAGTACTGGTTATTGAGTTGTTCAGGATAACCAGGTAGGAAGCGCACAGGTATTGTTACCCTGTTGGAAAGCAGTTTTATTTGAGGTAAGCAAACATTCTACGCAATGCTATAATCTTCCAATATTACCAATGCCCGAACGTCTTCCTCGGTTGGGAATATCCACACTAGGCTGCGGATTTGGTGAATTGGACTAAATCTTTAGAAAATCGTAAGGGGGAGAGAAGAGGTCTTCAAGGACTATGTTGTTGAGATCTTGGTCTGCATATTCAACCCATGCAGCTCCAAGGAGAAACGAGAATCCTACAAGCACAAGCCGAGCCCAGTAGCCAGGAATGACATGAGAAGGGGCAGTGTGGCGGGCAAAGTCCCACCTGTGAATTCCATAATCCTGCTTAATTTCACCTAACCTTGATTAGTTTACTTTTTACGAGCGGGTGCAAAGGGAGTCATTATCAAATGTGCGAGAAGAAAGGAAAGGGATGAGAAGAATAAGAGATAGAACCTAACCTGTCGGCTCCTCCCTCATTGGTCCTGGGACGAGACGACCGCATTCCCAGTACTCCGAACAGCCATAGTTTCCGTATGTAAGTGGAGACATTCAGCAGTATCTTGTATCGTCTGGTTCATTGCGACTATTCTCCTTGTCATACGGTGAATCTCCTGTCTAGCATGTGAAATTATTGCCTACACGAATCCAACCTCAAACTTGTGAATCAGGCTCGAGGCGCGGGTATTGATGCCACGACCCGTGCACTAGTCTGCAATAGTCGCTGTAAGACCTGGACTAGTGACCGCCCTGCTCCTAGGACAACACGAACTCCAACCAGATAATACTGTTTCCAGACATACTCGGAACAAAATAGAACCTTCAAAACAGTCAGGGTTTTCGTATGTATAGGGAGACACACTCTTTTAACCCCCAGTGGAGAGTTGGGCTGTTTAAGGAACGGTACTGTGCACAACTGATGTTATGACACCCCTATATCTTCTGCTAGGGTGTTTATGCGCCAAACATTCACTATACAGTATATAGTTGTTAAGCGATTACAGTCAGAATTGGAATCAAATATATTAATTTATTGAGGAAATTAATTAAAGATAATTATAAAGAATAACATACTATATGTCAATTTAAACTACATCATATATATATATATATATATATATATATATATATATATATATATATATATATATAAGAATCGTTCTGAGTGACTGACAGAGAATCAACGTAGAGTCGAAACTATAAAAAATATTGAGGCATGAAATTTTCAAGGAACATTCCGTTCATAACATAGACAAACACTAAGAAATGTTTTTGCAAAATGTCAATTTTAAAGGTTAAAAATTCCAAAATTCCATGTATACACAAGTACCATATGAAATGCACAGAGAAAGATTAATTTCAGAGACTATGGCCTATTCTATAATTAGTATAGTATATATATATATATATATATATATATATATATATATATATATATATAGAGAGAGAGAGAGAGAGAGAGAGAGAGAGAGAGGAGCTTGACTCCGTCTTTCCAAACGCCAAACTTTTGAATTGAAAATTTTTACAAGCCATTTCTTTGTTCGTACAAAGTCGCGCCTTGTTTAAAATGTCCACAATCAGCATAGAATGTCACGCACAAGAAACTGTTTCCTACAATTAGCCGGATGGAGAACCTAGTACCGTAGCCTGCCGCCAGGGGTTACACGCACAACAATCACACAAATGGCTACGACGATAATATGAAACCGTACACTTAACTGCAATTAAGCGATCTTACATTGTATATAGGCATAACGGGTAAGGACAAGCGGTTTGTAGGTTAGGTTGAGAAGTTCCTTGCATCAGCTGACAAGCGAGGACAGAGATCTGAGTCAGCTGTTGGACTAGCTATAGTATCCGCACACATATACAGTAGTTGATTTCATATTATTTAATATGATTAGTAAAATTTGCAGTTAGTTAAATATAAAGGCTACTTTTAACTACAAGGTCGTTCATTTTAGCTTTTAATTTCTTTATAGGTTATGTTGCCAAATTGTATGTTTTAATCTACAACTCCTACAAATTTAAAATCACACACCGTGAAGGCCATACCATTGTGTTCTTGTTAGAGAAGAACAAAGTTTGCTCATTACCGTCTATTTATCTGTTTCACACAGTTCATCCATTATATCACTTCTAACTATAGGACAATATATCCTACTCTTACATATATATATATTTTTAATTACTGGCGGCTCCAGGAGGGAGAACAAAGAACGCATACCCCCAGACAGTTGAAATTTACTCTAGATATTATTGCATTATTTCAAAATAGAACAATTTCTTTTAACTTTACAATGTTTTATTACATTGCATTATTGTGATAACTGACCACGCCAATCCTTATGTATAGCACGCGCCACATAGCTGGACGTCTCGTTGGCGCATGCGTACTACAAGAAGACAAGGTACAGTCTGAGCTCGAACTCAGTAACTCCAGTCCAGACAATCAGCATTACTGAGGTGAACAACGACTTTCAGGTTGGGTTGACTGTACAAGTGAACGTAAGGGAAGTGAAGTGGGAGAAACTAGGATTCCCCTACGCTATGTAGCGACAACTATACAGCTCTATGTACCCCTCTACATGTACTGTAGAGGGTTTGTAGGTTTTTCACAACTATTGTACCCCAACAGGACGAAAGTTTGAATCCGCCCATGCTTTTAGTTATATTTAGATTCCTGGATGTTTCACACCAATGCTGTCGTCATCAATGACAGCATTATCATTGAAACATATATGAAATTAAAATACTTTAAAAGTAAATTTCTAAGAGTTGAGGTTTTTGCAACATTTCTACGCCAGTTATTCTCGCGAGTTCAAAAGCGAATCACTTTAAAGCTGTTGGCTGTATAAAAGGTGTCCTAAAAGGTAAATGTGAACAAAGTCCCTATTTTTTCCAATTTACGTATGTGTTACTTGAAAATACATTATAAACAAGAAACAAGTCATTTTAAATGTCATTAACTAGAAATACCAAATAAAATTACTTTACAAACACGTACGAAACTATTGATATTTAATGTTCCTCTATAAAAGCAAACCATTTTATTATACTACACTACAATATAGCTACAAAATATCGTGTTATACTTTGATTTAAAGTAGAATAGGAATGGGTATGTGGCAGGGTAGGGATGCGATGTTGTCAGTTCGAACGCAATGACAGTCAACCCGCCACTACCAGCGTTTGAAATTGCAGAACGAAGCCAGCTACATCACTAGTAAAAGACTCCACCACAGTTTAACGTCGAATTGGCAACAAGGCTCACCCACGCAGCAAGATGTGAATTTCCTATTACATCAAACGGCTGTAATCTCTACTCCCTCTGGTCGATTTCACCTACGCAGAATCCTATTCTGTTTTAAATCAAACTATAAGTTGGGTTTGAATAGAAAACACAAAAACAATAAAGATCATTAACATAAGTTAACTACATAGATTTTAGCATCATGTTTGTTGCTGCAAATCCGAGGGAAATGTTGATAAACTCCGAAAAGTCAACTATCAGCTAGTTACGTTAACAATTTTTTTTTTGTATAGGAAAAACTAACCTAACCGGATACCTACTAGTTATATTGTAATATCGCTTTATAGTAAAAGAGTATAATCAGAGCTGCCCTTAGGGCGGAGGAAGTCGATCAGCAGTTCCAGGTCTCGCGCTGAGGAAGCCCTCGTGCTGAAAGGCTTTACTCGTGCTGAACAAAAACAAGTAAAACGTGTTGACTCAATGCAAATAATATATAGATGTACGTGCCTAAAGAAGAGTATAGTCAGAGCTGCCCTTAGGGCGGAGGAAGTCGATCAGCAGTTCCAGGTCTCGCGCTGAGGAAGCCCTCGTGCTGAAAGCCTTTACTCGTGCTGAACAAAAACAAGTAAACTTGTTGACTCAATGCAAATAATATATAGATGTACGTGCCTAAAGAAGAGTATAGTCAGAGCTGCCCTTAGGGCGGAGGAAGTCGATCAGCAGTTCCAGGTCTCGCGCTGAGGAAGCCCTCGCGCTGAACAAAACCAAGTAAAACGTGTTGACTCAATGAAAATAATATATAGATGCACGTGCCTAAAATATCTGTCTGATTACCTGCGCAGTATGTTAAATTATTGATTAATGGCAAACCCTACGAACGAAATATCGGCATCGCGACCAAAAGAATGCAAAACAAAGTTCGATAGCTACGACGTTTCAACCCTGACAAATAAAAAAAATCACGTAAATATTTGGTTGTGTTTTAAAACGTAATGATTACATAAAATGTACTCTAAACGCGCCTTTTTCTCTCCAGAGAGTTTTAAATTTTTTTGAGGGAACGATTTTTTCTATAAAGGTCTCTTAAGAACGTTTTGCTCCAGGCCTCCCATTCCCTAAAGCCGGGTTTACACGATGCCAATCGAAGAGACAATTGTCGGGGCCAGTTGTCTTGCGCCAGTTGCGTGAATATCTGAGGCCAGTCCAATTGAATGAAAACTTGTTCACACGGCGAAACTATTGCCACGCCAGTTAGTGACGAAAAATGGCGGAGTGCTTATCGTATGTTGTGTCTCGTGATGAATTGAAAGTAATGAGTGAGGATATTTGTCGGGAATTTATAGCTGAAGCTTGAGAAGTTCTCGAGGAAGCGTTAAATAAGAAGAGTCCACATCCAGATTTGGCACATTTCCGTTGTTTTTAGAACTCAATGTTAAATGTACTGCGAAATGACTTTATCTTTGATTTTACTTCTGCTACACCGAATCCTTCAATGTTTAAATTTTCGACCATTGCAGCAAGTGCTGTCTCGCGAGCATTTCTGTCCTTATATAATTCTTCTCTTTGATCCCACAGGCACCTATGCTCCTTATATAATTCTTCTCTTTCATCCCACAGGCACCTATGCTCTTTATATAATTCTTCTCTTTGATCCCACAGGCACCTATGCTCTTTATATAATTCTTCTCTTTGATCCCACAGGCACCCATGCTCTTTATATAATTCTTCTCTTTGATCCCACAGGCATCTATGCTCTTTATATAATTCTTCTCTTTGATCCCACAGGCACCTATGCTCTTTATATAATTCTTCTCTTTGATCCCACAGGCATCTATGCTCTTTATATAATTCTTCTCTTTGATCCCACAGGCACCTATGCTCTTTATATAATTCTTCTCTTTGATCCCACAGGCACCTATGCTCTTTATATAATTCTTCTCTTTGATCCCACAGGCACCTATGCTCCTTATATAATTCTTCTCTTTCATCCCACAGGCACCCATGCTCTTTATATAATTCTTCTCTTTGATCCCACAGGCACCTATGCTCTTTATATAATTCTTCTCTTTGATCCCACAGGCACCTATGCTCCTTATATAATTCTTCTCTTTGATCCCACAGGCACCCATGCTCTTTATATAATTCTTCTCTTTGATCCCACAGGCACCTATGCTCCTTATATAATTCTTCTCTTTGATCCCACAGGCACCCATGCTCTTTATATAATTCTTCTCTTTGATCCCACAGGCATCTATGCTCTTTATATAATTCTTCTCTTTGATCCCACAGGCACCTATGCTCTTTATATAATTCTTCTCTTTGATCCCACAGGCATCTATGCTCTTTATATAATTCTTCTCTTTGATCCCACAGGCACCTATGCTCCTTATATAATTCTTCTCTTTGATCCCACAGGCACCCATGCTCTTTATATAATTCTTCTCTTTGATCCCACAGGCATCTATGCTCTTTATATAATTCTTCTCTTTGATCCCACAGGCATCTATGCTCTTTATATAATTCTTCTCTTTGATCCCACAGGCACCTATGCTCTTTATATAATTCTTCTCTTTGATCCCACAGGCACCTATGCTCTTTATATAATTCTTCTCTTTGATCCCACAGGCACCCATGCTCTTTATATAATTCTTCTCTTTGATCCCACAGGCATCTATGCTCTTTATATAATT
>JBAIZL010000002.1:45323511-45383511 GCA_036971475.1 Prosapia bicincta
ATTTGTAGGCCGAAGTGTGTACTATAGCGCTGTGCCAGCAGTACTGCCCCTAACTATACGAGCTCCAGCTTCAATGGTTTGCTAATATGAATGTGTAAATCACTCTAACGTTCCTGGTTTCTCCTACAGAAATGTCTGGAACAAAGTGGTGATTCTCGTAACTTTCGTTTATGGCGCAATAAAAACAACATATTGGAGACTTTATTAGCAAAAAAAGCTAACCGAGCAACTCAAAAACTAATTTTAAGACCTTACGTTTCCAACATACGTCAGTCATGATTAGAGACTTTATAACATCTGTTGAAACACACTTCGAAAACAAGCGTTAACTGAAATAAAATGTTTGGATCAGAAACAGAACGATATGGTGTTGAGGTTACTAGAATTAATAATATTATTATTTTTCAAAAATGGGTTTTTATAAATTTCTATTATCGAATTTTAAAAGGACATTTTTTCTAGTACTACTGAAACATTGCTGGAAAATGTAATACAATTATGATTCCGTAATAAAGGTTGTGCTGGATAAGAGCAACCTACCGGTAAAACTATGAACTATGTCTATTGTGAAACTAACGATTTTTGTAATATTGCTTGAATGTCACGACAGGTTATCCTCCTTCACCAACGCAACTTATTTACGATTCCTGGTCAATCCGAAGCTGTTTACATATTTCACCAGTCTGTACCAATACGGCAAGCCGGTATCTGTTTTATATTCGAAAGGGCAGAAGTTTCCGTTCACTTTTCGCAATTATCAAAAACGTTCTACGTTTATCGTAGCGCGAGACATTCAAAAACAAGGAATTTTTGAGAGCTGGCTGAAAATGCTGCCACATTTATTGGTAGAGAAACAGGGTTGCTTTTATAGTACGGCTACAATAAATTATTTTAAATTCCTGATTTTCTGCTGTGCCATCAGGCAATGAGTCTCTCAAGAGAAGGAGGGAGTTTGATGACCCCCAAGGTTATGCAGCATCTGTTACGTGACAATGGCTGCGCGTAGGGTTATAGGGATCAGGCCTTTTGTTATGATTCAGGAGGGACATTGCCTAGTGGAAGGGTTTTTAATTGAATGGGACGGGTAAAGTTAATTTAGTTGAATGTGGACATGACTGACTAACTTGTGATCTATAAAAGAACTTACAGCTATACTTTGATTTAAAGTAGAATAGGAATGGGTCTGTGGCAGGATAGGGATGCGATGTTGTCTGTTCGAACGCATTGATAGTCAGCTCGCCAATGCCAGAGACTAAATTGCAGAACGAAGCAAGCTACAGCAGTAGTTAATCACTCCACCACCGTTATGATATCACTGAGCGACGAACGGAAGGTTAACGTCGAATTGGCAACAAGGCTCACCCACGCAGCAAGATGTGAACCTCCTATTCGCTCAGACGGCTGTAATCCCCACTCCCTCTGGCCGATTTCACCTACGCAGAATCCTATTCTGTTTTAAATCAACTATAACTTACAGCTGACTTAGAACTAGAGTACACGTGACTTAAGATTACCACTTAACCTAAACAATTTGAACAATTAACTTAAAGCTACAAACTTTCCTTGGTACGATAAGACTCGTGCTATAACTCAACCTAGGTTATGAGGGAAAGTACGAGATAGAAAGCATAAGTCGTAGATCACGGATCTTATGGGGGTGTCATGAGTACCTTTGATCGTGTGGATAAACTGAACTTTAGGCTCTGCCAAAATTAGGCAATTAATCACTTCTATATCACAGCAGTTCGCTAGTAAGCCACATGTTGAGTTGCAGTCGCATAAGAGGTTATGTAGACCTGGCTAAAAACCACATGTGCATGTGAGACGGAGGTAACTCACAAGAAGCTGGCTGCCTTAAGGGCTGGGCGTGTTTTAGGAGATAGGCCCGAGGGTCCAGCGGCTCTTTATAAAAAAGCTCAGTTTCTCAATTGATATGTTCACATTCGCGTTACAGTTACGTTAAAGACGTAGCTAGTCCTCCCGACCAATTATAACCGTTCGTGCGCTGTTTCCAAACACTCATTAATACACACCGTGAAAAAACATATTTTGATTCTAGTTTGTTTTAAACGCCGCTTGTTTATAGTTTAAGTAAAGAGTAGGTCGTTTCTAGAATCTCTCACTCAGTCCACGTATTCGTAACAGCACCCAGACCGATAAGTACAGTGGTTCTTAAACCAAAGCGCAGGTTCACCTCCACGGAAGGAAAGGCATTTAGCTTCTGGCTATGTGTGCACTCCATTTAATAAGCACACAAAAAAGATCCTATATTATTAAAATACATCTATACAAATTTAAGATCCAACTGTAGAATCGTTAAAAATAGCTGGTAGTCACCCATTTTCGTCTCGGTTGAGAACAGTTGTACTTCTGATAGGCGACCGTAACCATAACATGCTTAGCCAAATTGTTTCCTATATCCAATGCCAGGAGATAATTAAGGCGTTTCCTTATCCATTCCTAAGACTATTTACCCTTCATTTCCATTTATCTTAAGAGGGGTGAACACATTTACCCCTCTTTAGGAGCCCGACACAGAGTACAAGCTTCTGGTAAAGTCACCCAACACAGGTAATGTCTCTCCTATATTTCCTTCCTAAGAGGGTTAATTTCCCTACTTTAATGCCACCTACATTTACAATCCGAACCTATCCTTCGTAGGAGATATCAATCATTCGGCTGGCCGCTGCATAACCACAATATATAAAATAATAAACATAAAATACCAGGGTTAGTTACTGAAAACCACTTAATTTTCTTTTCATATTGATTTTGCAAACATAAAAACTAACTCGGAATATGATAGATAATCGAAGAAGAAACCCTGAAAAATAAAGTATATTTAAGCAGAGCCTAATCTAATGCCAGCAAAATGACATGAATCTAATCCGGCGTTGCAAAGAATATTTAATTAATGTGTCATGAGTTTGGAATTAAGTCTGATCACGTTGTCTCAGGGAGGCGCTGGTGACAGTGAATTAATCAAAGAGGCCATTGTTAAGGAGAAACACACTACCTAATTGTGCGCAATAGCTGAGAAATCAGTGTAGGCAGTGCCTTGGAGTTATTCGTCGCTCTAATCAAATGCTTATTAAATCAAGGAAGCCATTTAAATCAAGATGTTAGAAATAGCGTTAATCTAGAAGGCCACTGTTACGAGTAACACGGTCAATTTAGTCGTGCCGATACCTGAGTAATCATTGCCCAAGTACCTCTCGTCAATAAGTTTAAAATGCAAAGAAATTAATAAGGCCACTTAAATCAAGAGCTTAAAAATCGAGTTAATATAGATGGCCATAGTTGAAGAATAACACGATCAATTAAGTCGTCAAAAATCAGTGCTGCAATGCCTAAGTGGCACTCGTAAATAAGTGTAAAATACAAATAAATCAATAAGCCCTTTGGAATCAAGCAATCAAATATTGGATTAATCAAAGAGGTACTTATTTAAAAAACAAAACCTACCTAAATGGGAGCTACAAGGAAGAAATGAAAACAAAGCCAGTAGTCACACAGGTAAAAAACAAAACCTACCTAAATGGGAGCTACAAAGAAGAAATGAAAACAAAGCCAGTAGTCACACAGGTAAAAAACAAAACCTACCTAAATGGGAGCTACAAGGAAGAAATGAAAACAAAGCCAGTAGTCACACAGGTAAAAAACAAAACCTACCTAAATGGGAGCTACAAGGAAGAAATGAAAACAAAGCCAGTAGTCACACAGGTAAAAAACAAAACCTACCTAAATGGGAGCTACAAGGAAGAAATGAAAACAAAGCCAGTAGTCACACAGGTAAAAAACAAAACCTACCTAAATGGGAGCTACAAGGAAGAAATGAAAACAGAGCCAGTAGTCACACAGGTAAAAAACAAAACCTACCTAAATGGGAGCTACAAGGAAGAAATGAAAACAAAGCCAGTAGTCACACAGGTAAAAAACAAAACCTACCTAAATGGGAGCTACAAGGAAGAAATGAAAACAAAGCCAGTAGTCACACAGGTAAAAAACAAAACCTACCTAAATGGGAGCAACAAGGAAGAAATGAAAACAAAGCCAGTAGTCACACAGGTAAAAAACAAAACCTACCTAAATGGGAGCTACAAGGAAGAAATGAAAACAAAGCCAGTAGTCACACAGGTAAAAAACAAAACCTACCTAAATGGGAGCTACAAAGAAGAAATGAAAACAAAGCCAGTAGTCACACAGGTAAAAAACAAAACCTACCTAAATGGGAGCTACAAGGAAGAAATGAAAACAAAGCCAGTAGTCACACAGGTAAAAAACAAAACCTACCTAAATGGGAGCTACAAGGAAGAAATGAAAACAAAGCCAGTAGTCACACAGGTAAAAAAAAACCTACCTAAATGGGGGCTACAAGGAAGAAATGAAAACAAAGCCAGTAGTCACACAGGTAAAAAACAAAACCTACCTAAATGGGAGCTACAAGGAAGAAATGAAAACAAAGCCAGTAGTCACACAGGTAAAAAACAAAACCTACCTAAATGGGAGCTACAAGGAAGAAATGAAAACAAAGCCAGTAGTCACACAGGTAAAAAACAAAACCTACCTAAATGGGAGCTACAAGGAAGAAATGAAAACAAAGCCAGTAGTCACACAGGTAAAAAACAAAACCCACCTAAATGGGAGCTACAAGGAAGAAATGAAAACAAAGCCAGTAGTCACACAGGTAAAAAACAAAACCTACCTAAATGGGAGCTACAAGGAAGAAATGAAAACAAAGCCAGTAGTCACACAGGTAAAAAACAAAACCTACCTAAATGGGAGCTACAAGGAAGAAACGAAAACAAAGCCAGTAGTCACACAGGTAAAAAACAAAACCTACCTAAATGGGAGCTACAAGGAAGAAACGAAAACAAAGCCAGTAGTCACACAGGTAAAAAACATAACCTACCTAAATGGGAGCTACAAGGAAGAAATGAAAACAAAGCCAGTAGTCACACAGGTAAAAAACAAAACCTACCTAAATGGGAGCTACAAGGAAGAAATGAAAACAAAGCCAGTAGTCACACAGGTAAAAAACAAAACCTACCTAAATGGGAGCTACAAGGAAGAAATGAAAACAAAGCCAGTAGTCACACAGGTAAAAAACAAAACCTACCTAAATGGGACCTACAAGGAAGAAATGAAAACAAAGCCAGTAGTCACACAGGTAAAAAACAAAACCTACCTAAATGGGAACTACAAGGAAGAAATGAAAACAAAGCCAGTAGTCACACAGGTAAAAAACAAAACCTACCTAAATGGGGGCTACAAGGAAGAAATGAAAACAAAGCCAGTAGTCACACAGGTAAAAAACGAAACCTACCTAAATGGGAGCTACAAGGAAGAAATGAAAACAAAGCCAGTAGTCACACAGGTAAAAAACAAAACCTACCTAAATGGGAGCTACAAGGAAGAAATGAAAACAAAGCCAGTAGTCACACAGGTAAAAAACATAACCTACCTAAATGGGAGCTACAAGGAAGAAATGAAAACAAAGCCAGTAGTCACACAGGTAAAAAACAAAACCTACCTAAATGGGAGCTACAAGGAAGAAATGAAAACAAAGCCAGTAGTCACACAGGTAAAAAGCAAAACCTACCTAAATGGGAGCTACAAGGAAGAAATGAAAACAAAGCCAGTAGTCACACAGGTAAAAAACAAAACCTACCTAAATGGGAGCTACAAGGAAGAAATGAAAACAAAGCCAGTAGTCACACAGGTAAAAAACAAAACCTACCTAAATGGGAGCTACAAGGAAGAAATGAAAACAAAGCCAGTAGTCACACAGGTAAAAAACAAAACCTACCTAAATGGGAGCTACAAAGAAGAAATGAAAACAAAGCCAGTAGTCACACAGGTAAAAAACAAAACCTACCTAAATGGGAGCTACAAAGAAGAAATGAAAACAAAGCCAGTAGTCACACAGGTAAAAAACAAAACCTACCTAAATGGGAGCTACAAAGAAGAAATGAAAACAAAGCCAGTAGTCACACAGGTAAAAAACAAAACCTACCTAAATGGGAGCTACAAGGAAGAAATGAAAACAAAGCCAGTAGTCACACAGGTAAAAAACAAAACCTACCTAAATGGGAGCTACAAGGAAGAAATGAAAACAAAGCCAGTAGTCACACAGGTAGAAATATAATAATATTAAAAATTCAAAATGTAATTAATCAAGGAGGCCATTGCGAATTATAAAAATACAGCCTATATATTGTAACCAATAACTGAAAAATCAATTCAGAAGTGTCTTAGTACAAAATACATGGACGAAGCCGTGTATATCAAGAGGTTAGAATTAGTTAAATAGTTAAATAATATAGTTTATTAGTAAGGAACTTACAGACGATCTAAATGTAGGAAATAATGCAGAAATCAAACCAAATTAGATTTAAATCCTAGATGCAAATTTTAATCAATGTACAGTCCCTTTGTGTTACTGGTAGTTATTAGGTGTAAAATATATTTTATTATAAAGGTTTTTATATCAAGAGATTAAAAGTCGACTTAACCATGGTAGTGTTGACGAGAAAACACAGCCTATTTAACTGAAAGAAATAATATATAGGCCTAAATCAGTAAAGCAGCCCTTGAAAGATATTCGCCGTAAGTATAAAATACTTTTAAATAAAGGAGGTCGTTTATATCGAGAGTTAATCAAGGAGTTAACGAGAAAAAGCCAGGAAACCTAATAATGCCAATAACTGAGAAATCAGCAGCAGAGGTATTTGAGCAATAGATTCTTTTAAATGAAAATCATTTAAATAAAAAACTGAGGTATTTCAGTAATAGATTCTTTTAAATGAAAATCATTTAAATAAAAAACTGAGGTATTTGAGCAATAGATTCTTTTAAATGAAAATCATTTAAATAAAAAACTGAGGTATTTGAGTAATAGATTCTTTTAAATGAAAATCGTTTAAATAAAAACTGAGGAATTTGAGCAATAGATTCTTTTAAATGAAAATCATTTAAATAAAAAACTGAGGTATTTCAGCAATAGATTCTTTTAAATGAAAATCATTTAAATAAAAAACTGAGGTTTTTGAGCAATAGATTCTTTTAAGTGAAAATCATTTAAATAAAAAACTGAGGTATTTGAGTAATAGATTCTTTTAAATGAAAATCATTTAAATAAAAAACTGAGGTATTTGAGTAATAGATTCTTTTAAATGAAAATCATTTAAATAAAAAACTGAGGAATTTGAGCAATAGATTCTTTTAAATGAAAATCATTTAAATAAAAAACTGAGGAATTTGAGCAATAGATTCTTTTAAATGAAAATCATTTAAATAAAAAACTGAGGTATTTGAGCAATAGATTCTTTTAAATGAAAATCATTTAAATAAAAAACTGAGGAATTTGAGCAATAGATTCTTTTAAATGAAAATCATTTAAATAAAACACTGAGGAATTTGAGCAATAGATTCTTTTAAATGAAAATCGTTTAAATGAAAAAGGTTAATTTAAGACACAATCTTCAGCGCAAAACCGAGAAATTAATGTATCATTAGATCATTAATGTAGCATTGCATTATTCACACAAATATATTATATTTAAATTTTAAAAAGTTAATTAATTAAGGTGGCCATTGTTAAGGTGAGATGAAATCAAGAAATAAATTTAGCATTGCCTTAGCCGTAAAAGACATACTTGTAACATAAGAATTTATATTAGAATTTAATGTATATGCCTATATCTTATGCAAATCATTGTTTAATTTGTAGCAATTATTTACAATAAAATATTCGACGCTAGGCGTTTCATATCTATAATCCATGAAAGTTGAAATCTGTTCTAGATACAGTACAAGGAATTAATATAACATTTTAAGAATGTACAGAAAAGGACAGATAGTAGTGTGTGTGTGTGTGTGTGTGTGTGTGTGTGTGTGTGTGTGTGTGTGTGTGTGTGTGTGTGTGTGTTGTGTGTTGTGTAGTACATCTGTTTTGCTTTATTTCTTGTATCACCATCATTTATCATGCATTTGACAAATATCTCTTATGGATGTTAGATGACATCCACTCTCACCAAGGAATTTCATTTTTCAAGGAATTTACATATATGTAAGAGAAGGTACATTTTTCCATGTTCCTGAGGACTTTCTATATCGCAGGTCATTACTTTCTCGCGGTATCGGTCCCGTGTGCGTTTCTTATATCCACAATCGGCCTACATAGAAAAGCGCTATCACTTTTCCTCTAAACCTCAGATTCTCCCTAAGGAGGGAAGCTATACATCTCGGGGTGTTTCCAGTTCTCAAGAACTGACCTATTTCGATAGGAACGGCGAACGGCCTGTACGAGTTGGACCAATACCAATAAATCCGGAAGTGGATGCTGTTTGACCAGTTCTGGTGACGTAACCACCTGCCTCACCTGACCTCATCACCTATTCAGGTATTTAATAGTCTACGGATCACTTCAGCCTACTTTTTGAGCCTAGCTGCCCGTTAAAGTCTCTGACAAATTTTCTGTTTCTTATATCATTTCCTCTTTCCTCATAGATATTCCACGAATATTAATTGAAGGAGTTTAATGAAAAGAGCAAATATCTTTAGATTGGATCATAGTAGCCTGGAGAAACTATAATTTGGATTACACTAGAAAATGAAAAAAGGGAATCATTGCTTGCTGACAATTTTGGAAAAAACATTAAATCACCAAAATAAAACATTACGACCCTAACATATAACCCTAACAACAACCAACATCATCTTATATTAAATATATCTTTAAATCAATGAAGTACATTAAATATTAATCAAGGAGGCAGTTGCTCCAACAAAGCGTTAAACTACACTAGACAGGTGATGCGAAATCATTTTTAAAAAGCTTGACAAGTGTTTGATAGTAAAACTAACACAAAATCAGAATAGATAAACTCACTAAGAAAAGCGTTTCAATATCACTGTCATCGTTCTCAGTAATTATAACTGTAATATTTTAGAATCAGTAATTTATAATAAATGTAAATACGGTGATAATTGTATAAAACAACTGTGGCGTAGTGATTAACATAAATAAATGAAACCTCTCAACCACAAATAACTTTCTTCTTTTATTTAAAACCTTATGTACATTTCTATTGCATAGCAATCAACCTCAGAGGTAATTTACAATGAAAATACTCAATGAGGTATTTTCATTGTAAATTACCTCTGAGGATGATTGCTATGCAATCGAAATGTGCATACGGTTTTAAATAAAAGAAGAAAGTTATTTGTGGTTGAGATGTTTCATTTATTTATGGTAAATACGGTGAATTTATGTTAATTTTGTCATTAAATTGACAAGTTCACTATAAACT
Organism: Prosapia bicincta; assembly: GCA_036971475.1. NCBI lineage: Eukaryota > Metazoa > Arthropoda > Insecta > Hemiptera > Cercopidae > Prosapia > Prosapia bicincta. Next base: position 45,332,826 of record JBAIZL010000002.1, read on the forward strand.
ATGCTTATATTTTACTCCAGTTTTTTTTAATACATCAAAAAACCTATTTCATAAACAGTTTTGAGTAATTATTTGCAGTTCCCATGTAATCGATTTTATCAACACACAAAATTATACTTGGCGATGCATAAAATCATTAGAAATACAAAACAATTATAAAAACTTCCGCTCAGGCCTCAAAAATGAAATATTTTGAAAAATAGAAACTACCCTCTCCTCCAAAGTACACGTAAACGGTACTCATTTAACGTTTGGCTTTATTTTGTTACGTAACAACTCACAAAATGCCTCGAATGTAACTTTGTTAAATTTGCTGTTGACTCACAACGAATCATAAATTTAAAAAAAAAATCAACTTTATCAAAGCACAATCAGCACCACGTTTCACTCGCGACACAAACTTTATAGAATTATAAAACTCACACACACGTCTTATATTTTTGCGATAATAAGTACAAAATTACTCAAAAGGACGAAACAAACACTTACAGATCCTATTTTACGTAGAAAACAGAAAATATTGCATTGATCATTTACACTCTTTTCATTTCTCACTTTGATCTAAAAACGATAGAGCTTACCGTGTAAAGCAGTGTTGAATTGATGTATTGAAGTTGATTTTTTTTAAAAATGTGTAATTTTTTTAGAGTCACCAGCAAGTTTAGTTACATTTCAAGGGATTTTGCGAATTATTACGTGAAAAAAATAAAGTCAAAACGCTGAATTCGTAACGTATTAAGTGTGCCGAAGAGGTGGAGGGAGGAATCGCTATTTTCTAAATTTTTAATTTTTGAAGCAGGAGCGATAATTTTTATAATTATTTTCTTACTCCTGAAGACTTTCTGGATCGCCCGATATAAACGTTTCGGCTAAAATCGATTACGTGAGAATGGGAAATAAATACTCACTTTTGTTGAAAATTTGAGAAACTATCTTCTTGAGGTTTCTTTGTAGCCCGAGAGTGTAGATAGCACCATACCTGACCTACTTTATCTGGTTTTGTATTTCTGATCACTCCGCCTATAGGCGCTTTTTCGTAGCTTAATCACCATTGTCTATTATCCCCTATAAAAGATAAGGAATTGTAAATATATGTAGGATTAAGGGATATACACCAAGCCACGTAGAGGGGAGAGGATTTTGATACCACGCAAAGTACTCTAATTGAGCTATTTTTTTTCGGAGTATAAAGAAATGTTTACCCATTAATTGTCTACCCTTGTAAGAGGAAGCATAGGGAAGGATAGATTGTATTATGTAGGATTAGAAATGACATAATGTTTCCTTGGTACTGGACATAAGAGAAAATCTTGTTCAGGGATGCTTACGAAAAGTATATCTACTCTCTTTCAGGGTCTTAATGATGTGTCTGAGTTATAAAAAAAACCTAATCAAAAACATTGGTTTTTGTAGTGCGTGTTGCATCAAATCTCATCCCTAAGAAATTGCAGGCGTTGCTGTCGTTTTGAAAACTGGTGTAATATGTTTGAGTACAGTTCCCTGCCATTCCTAACGTTTCAACATTCTCCTCTGTTGACGCGTTTCGGAGTAACTCCATTTTCAAAACTTAAATGGTACTAAAGAATAGAGTAAACAGTATTGCTTCTAGATATGTAATTCAAAATGTGGAAAAAGAATGGATAAAAATGGAATTCAAAATATTATTTATAGAGAAAAAAAAATCAACAAGAAGAGTTTAGATTTAAACCTCATTTTAAAATGAATTGGTATTGTTAGAAACTGCAAATGATATCACTGAGTTTATAGCGAAAAAAGAGTACGATTTGAGCTTTAAAATTGGAGTTACTTTGAAACCCGTCAACAGAGGATATATTGAAACGTTAGGAATGGCAGAAAAATGTACTCAAACATATAGATATATTCCTAACAGAAATGAAGATGATTATATGATTAATAATTTGATATATGCCAATTTGTTCAAAGCTTTATGTAAACGATCTGGTTAATACGACAAATCAGATAAAATAATATTTATAAAGGACTTTCGGCCTTGACAAATCTAGATTATTGTAACATAAATATTATGCTTCGTATTATATATAATGTCTGTGGAACGGTCTTCTGCTTCCTCTACCATTCCTCCCGCCTATGCTCACCCTTCGAAGTCGCGCGCCAGCTTACATGTGACCAGTTATACATTTCCTTATTCGGAAAAGAAGTTAGGTTATACATTTCCTTATTCGGAAAAGAAGTTAGGTTATACATTTCCTTATTCGGAAAAGAAGTTAGGTTATACATTTCCTTATTCGGAAAAGAAGTTAGGTTATACATTTCCTTATTCGGAAAAGAAGTTAGGTTATACATTTCCTTATTCGGAAAAGAAGTTAGGTTATACATTTCCTTATTCGGAAAAGAAGTTAGGTTATACATTTCCTTATTCGGAAAAGAAGTTAGGTTATACATTTCCTTATTCGGAAAAGAAGTTAAGTTATACATTTCCTTATTCGGAAAAGAAGTTAGGTTATACATTTCCTTATTCGGAAAAGAAGTTAGGTTATACATTTCCTTATTCGGAAAAGAAGTTAGGTTATACATTTCCTTATTCGGAAAAGAAGTTAGGTTATACATTTCCTTATTCGGAAAAGAAGTTAGGTTATACATTTCCTTATTCGGAAAATTAATAAAGAAGGGCAGATAGAATTTTCTGGTGTTGTTGGGTACTGGTGTTTAATTTAATTGGTTCTTTTCTATACAATCATTTTTAATTTACTTTACAGTCATACACAAGTAAAGTAAATTCTGTATTCAGATTTTTTTTATTATTTAATCTATGACTTACCAAAATCCATATCATCTTTATTTAATTACATTCCTTTTACATTATATTTTTGCCCTTTTTTGGTTTTTCATAAATCGTCCCCCTTATATTTCTCTCATGAATTTTTGAATTGACAATGGGATATATCTTCCGAAACACCCGTCCTGGGTAAACTAAAAAGTAAATGCTACTATAGGGAAGCGTAATATACTCGTATAGATATATGTTGAAGTATTTTAGTGTAGAACTGTTAGCTCAAATACACTTGTTTGTATTATCTTGGCCAAAAAACCACTACTTACTGATTTATTCAGCAACAACTGTCCCAGCTTTTACATACGACATAGAACAGGGGGAACGTTTACCACAAGACACGAAGAACAAGTAAAACAGATAAGAAAGACACAACCCACATCAAATTTTTCCATACACATACAAAACACACTACACTCACAGACTGACTGACACCAATCTAAAATTCCTACATTTCATCAATAAAAGCAAAAACCTTCCAACACAGTAGAAAACTATGAGATATATAAATACTATCCACAACACATTCTAAATGACAAAACACACCCCTAATCAAACACTACATTTGAGCACATAATTAACAACTACTCTATGAACAATAGCACACCACAGAACAGAAACACACCACAGACTCACACAAATACAACACACCTGAGCAACAGTCTTGTCAGTAATTCACAGCATTGATGCTGAATAAATCAGTAAGTAGTGGTTTTTGTTGCCAAGATAATAGAAACAAGTGTAATTTCTATAAAAACCTCAAGATGTAAGCTAAAACACAAAAACTGCAAATTTTATTAGCTCAAGTTGAAGATAGAACCAAATAATATTTTTGTAACCGTCAACACTTTGTAAGTCTATTAAATATTGTGAACTGAGCGCATAATGTCATCTGTGACCAAGAGTACCGAGGAAAGCGAAGAGGATTGTTGTCAGATAAGGATTGCTCGCATTTATATACAGACAATCCTTACGTAAACACTTTGAGGAACCAGGAGAAATGACTTCAAGTAAAAGTAGACGCCATTTTTAAGTTTACGATCTGATATATTCTACTTGATCTTCGTGGGTAGGACGATATGTTAGGATGTTTGATTAAACCAATCCACATGACGCATTGCTCTCCAGACATAATCCTATTATCACGGGACGGTCCGTAGGCCTTCACACTTCACAATACCACCCGGGATTTTGTTAACGCACGTTATACAATGGCGTTCTTATCTAGGAAGAATTAAAATCCAATTTAAATTTCTTTTGGGCTGTTTATAAAAATAAAACAACAATGAAATTCCGTTGGACAATGGCTGCGTTGGGTTGACGTGGTCATTTTTGGAACAAAAAACAACTCAAAGTACACTGAAACCGTTATTTTTAAGTTTTGTCTTCTTTATCAGTGTTGTAAGATTATTAATTTTAGGGTAAACAATATGCAAAAGAAAATAATTGCGTCTGTTACAATTAAGATGTTCTATAACAGAAGTGCGCGCATTTGGTACGCCTATCTTTACAAATGTCAAAACTTTTAGGAATTTTTTAGTTTAATTTGTGTTTGAATTTTTAGACTTTAACATAAAGTAATATACAAACACTTTTTTCTATTGCTTTTTGGTTATTAATAAAACCTACGATTTACCGACTGGATCCCTCGAATTTTAGGGCTTCTACAGTAACAAACATTCATCCGATTTACGCAGCAATATGAAATATAAAAACTGTGTAATGATCTGATGCCATCTGACGGTTGATGTCCTTTAAAACTCCATTTTTGACATTTTTTATTTGGACGTGAACGCAAACTATTCAAACTTTAAAAGCCCTATGGCATGTAAATGGTCATTTTTGGAGTCAGTCTTCAACAAAGACGTAATAGGGAACGGGTTCAGATGGGCAAAAGGGAAGAAATTCAGCTAACCTAATTGCTTATTTGGAAACAGTTATAATAACCTGTGCCTACAATATAAGTACATTCGAATTAATACATTGTTCGTATAAAAAAGCCGCTAATTACTATCTCCCGTGTGTATGTTGGTTATAAAACAATCAGATAAAAAATAAGATGGGTTCCTATGTAATCAATTTAAACAATTTATTCATTTTAGCACGGTCATTTTAAACTTAACCTTGGCATACAGACGGAGTTGAGTTAAAGAACAGACTGCGTTCTAAATAAACGAATACACAACATCAGCTCAAGAAAATGGCTATGCAATTAAATCCAGTGCAATTTAAAAAAATTACTTTCATTAAGAACGAGGAAGTATAGACTGCACTTGAAGGTCGAAGATAAGATAGCAGCAGAGACGGTTGCATGTCAGCGCCGAGATGGACCGGACTAACCAATCACACACGTCCCTAAACCAATTCTACTTTCTATTCACCCAATTACAAATGATATTATTTACCATTGAAAAGGACCATGGCAAATAGCCGGATGGTTTTGAACAGTTTACCAGAAAATTACATATCATTTGAACTGCTTACACGCATGTGGTGAAACTTTCTCTAATAACAACAGATAAATAGGAAACAATGCCTTGTGAATTGCATCGCCGGAGTTGGTTTCCTCTCCCTCCTAGCTTTCACCAGCCTGTTAACGCATCAACTGCTGCTGGTGTTTTTTTACGATTAATTGAATTTAACTCTTCGTTACGGTTGGTGCGATCGTCGGGACGCGAGATTTGCTTACTTGTGTGTTGTAATGAAAGAGAGTTAAAAATCTTCTATTGGATTACGATGCTTTAGATCACCATTGTTATTCTTTTACTGTTAAAAACAATGAAGAGGTCACAGCCAGCGTAGAAAATGAGTTACTAGTCTTCTTACAATACATGTACTGGGCAAAGAAAAATTCCTAAAGAGTATTCTACGAAAAGATTCTGAAAGGAATGGTGCTGTGATTCTTCGGGAAACGTTTGTGCAGGGTACGATTGGTGTGATCCTGTGGGATAAGATTCTACAAGGTACGATTGCTGTCATTCTCTCCGAAAAGATTCTACAAGGTACGGTTGCTGTCATGCTCTGCGAAAAGATTCTACAAGATAAGGTTGCTGCTGTTCCCTGGGAAAAGATTCTACAAGATAAGGTTGCTGTCGTTCTCTGGGAAAAGATTCTAAAAAGTAAGGTTGCTGTTATTCTCTGGGAAAAGATTCTACAAGGTGCGGTTGCTGTCATGCTCTGCGAAAAGATTCTACAAGATAAGGTTGCTGTCGTTCTCTGCGAAAAGATTCTACAAGATAAGGTTGCTGTCGTTCTCTGGGAAAAGATTCTAAAAAATAAGGTTGCTGTTATTCTCTGGGAAAAGATTCTACAAGATAAGGTTGCTGTCGTTCTCTGGGAAAAGATTCTAAAAAGTAAGGTTGCTGTTATTCTCTGGGAAAAGATTCTACAAGATAAGGTTGCTGTCGTTCTCTGGGAAAAGATTCTACAAAATAAGGTTGCTGTCGTTCTCTGGGAAAAGATTCTACAAGATAAGGTTGCTGTCGTTCTCTGGGAAAAGATTCTAAAAAGTAAGGTTGCTGTCATGCTCTGCGAAAAGATTCTACAAGATAAGGTTGCTGTCGTTCTCTGGGAAAAGATTCTAAAAAGTAAGGTTGCTATTATTCTCTGGGAAAAGATTCTACAAGATAAGGTTGCTGTCGTTCTCTGGGAAAAGATTCTACAAGATAAGGTTCCTGTCGTTCTCTGGGAAAAGATTCTAAAAAGTAAGGTTGCTGTTATTCTCTGGGAAAAGATTCTACAAGATAATTTTTCTGTCGTTCTCTGGGAAACGATTCTACAAAATAAGGTTGCTGTCGTTCTCTGGGAAAAGATTCTACAAGATAAGGTTGCTGTCGTTCTCTGGGAAAAGATTCTAAAAAGTAAGGTTGCTGTCATGCTCTGCGAAAAGATTCTACAAGATAAGGTTGCTGTCGTTCTCTGGGAAAAGATTCTAAAAAGTAAGGTTGCTATTATTCTCTGGGAAAAGATTCTACAAGATAAGGTTGCTGTCGTTCTCTGGGAAAAGATTCTACAAGATAAGGTTCCTGTCGTTCTCTGGGAAAAGATTCTAAAAAGTAAGGTTGCTGTTATTCTCTGGGAAAAGATTCTACAAGATAAGGTTGCTGTCGTTCTCTGGGAAAAGATTCTAAAAAGTAAGGTTGCTGTGATTCTCTGGGAAAATATTCTACAAGGTACGGTTGCTATTACTCTCTGGGAAAAGATTTTACAAGGTACGGTTGCTGTGATTCTCTGGGAAAATATTTTACAAGGTACGGTTGCTATTACTCTCTGGGAAAAGATTTTACAAGGTACGGTTGCTGTGACTCTCTGGGAAAAGATGTTACAGTTTACGGTTGCTCCCTTTCTCTGGGAAACGATTCTGCAGGGTACGGTTGCTCCCATTCTCTGGGAAAAGATTCTGCAAGGTACGGTTGCTCCCATTCTCTGGGAAAAGATTCTGCAAGGTACGGTTGCTCCCATTCTCTGGGAAAAGATTCTGTAGGGTACGAGTGACAGATTCTACACGTTCGCAATTGCTTGCTACTGCATGTAGTGGCTTCGGGTTACACTAAACGATCGATAAAACCTGTCTCGAACGATACATTTCACAACGGCTCAACACGAACTTTCACAGCCGTATCAATTGTTCAAGGAGACGCTTACGCTTATACTGAGGTCTACCGTAATCTTTACTCCACTTAGGGCTGTAGGCTGTGCAGAGTATGTATGGACTACCTTCCCTCACAGAACGCGGTCTTAATATCCTTTAATGCGACTTATCCTTTAAAGTAAAACCCCTTGCGTAAACATAAATACCATCTTTACCTCCATGAGATGATACGAGATACGAATGCGACTAGCTAGCTAGTAAGCAAGTCGTACAGTAACAGTTTTTAGCGTTTCTATGGAAACATTGCAATCGCTAGTGGTGTGATTAGGTTATTTCCTAATGTATTCACAGAAGCAAAACAACTATGAACTATTATCTACGAAATATACCTCTACTTGCACTATATTAGATACATCGGATTTCATTTTGTAAGGAGATAAATATGTTTGACTATCGCTTTAAAATAATTGAAAATGATTTTGAATATAGGTAGGATAAAGTTAGACATAATACGTTCTGTCAGAGGACAAAAGAGGATCATAAAATCATCGCGTACCTGAAGAGGAATATTAGAGTAAGAAAGAGGTAGTCATCTATTACCTACTCCCTTGTATGATGGATGAGGAAGGATAGACGGGAAGGTACAAAAAGGACATAGTTATCCATTGGCAACATGGAAAAGAGGTAATTATGGGATCTGGCGGCCAGGGTTATTCTCTTTTTCTCATAGGTCTTGCAGTAGAAATTTCGGTCTTTTAAATACAGGTGCCACGGCTCTAGGCCTCCTGTTTTAGGTCTGACACTAAACTCGATTCGATAGTCATTATTTTGACGTTGAATTCTTCGGGTTTTAAATAGTAAATAGTCCATGACTTCGCATTTATTTTTGTGCTCTATTATTGCTGACCTTTGTTCTACGTTACCCTTTCTTTTTCTTTAACCATCTTTCATGAATCTGAATTTTTCTCAAAGCACATTCCAGTTGGATGTCACTTTTCATCACCAAATTACATTCATAATCAGAACCAATTTTTATGATATGTTTTCGACAGATCCGAACTATTGATACAGCTGCTAAAGATTTCTTTTTGTTCAGGAAACTGTTTAGAAAACTGTGTAGCTTGCATGACACCCATTAAACGCGGACTTGGCAGAGGATTACGACGACAGGTACATAGCCTCATTTCCATGTCTACGTTGCTGAACACAAACGAACTGCTGTTACAAACAAGAAAACATTTTCACAACGCCACATACGGGGCTTCAAGCCGTATAAATGACTTTAAGCCTATTTAACTACCCGATATGGCTTCTGTGCGTGATGTTCAGTTGCTTTTCATTTCCAAACCAAATCATCATGTTTTCAGAAGATACAAATGTAAAACAAACAATCTAGGAATATTTACTACTGAGAGTATACGCGCCGTCAATACTTTATTAATTGTGAGTATTGTAGCTTCAAGGCGGTCAGACGGTATGGCTATTTTAGTGTACGAAGCATAAGGAAAGGATTGTGAAGGATTAAGGTGGGGTCATAAAACTCCTGGTGGAGGATACAAGGGACATTATGGCACCACTTGTGCATCACTTCTTTCCGTAGCTACAGTCATGACGAAGTGTCCGCCAGCTACAACCCTTTGTAAGACGAAGGGTAACAGATGAAATCAGGTTAGATAGGAGTAAGAAGGGTGGCCTACAATGATTTGTGAAACAAACGTAAACCTAAAGTATGGGCAGTTTACATACACAAGCTGCTATAAATTCGCCAATTGAAGAAATACAATCTTGTTCTAGAAAGTTTGACTCGAATGTTGTGGTAGGGGCTAAGCCTTTACAGTGGTTGCTACCCTATGTTTCATTCAAGTAGCACAACATTTCCAATCAATTCGTCACTGACAGTAATTTTAAATATTTTTATTTTTGCTGATAAGTATATTATTATTTTTATATTTATAAGAATAAATAAAGGTCAGGTTAGTTGAGTTTAGTGTTGTTAGGATAGATTATGTTGAGTTATGAGGCTATCTTAGTTTAGATTAAATTACACTAGGTTAGGTTAGTTTCGAAAGGTTAGTTCAGTTTTGCTTGGTTTAGACTGGGCGGAATAAGTCAATTTATGTTAGGTTATGGTACCTTAGCTTGGATTAGGTTAGGTTAAGTTAGGTTACGATAGAATAGATTAGCTCGACTTAGCTTAGGTTAATTTAGAAAGGCTAGGTATATACTGGGTAGATTAGGTTAAGTTAGACCAGGGTTGTCCAATTTACAAAGGTGGCGGCGGCCAAAAATCAATCTTTGGGGCACACCTATTGGGGCAGGGTCCGAGAGATCTATTCAACAGGAGGAATGTAATTAAAATTATTGCCCTAGGGAAAACGTTTTTAAAATTGTTGAATGCAAAATGTTGAATTTTGAGGCTGTTAGATGGCTTTAACTGTTCTAATTTTGTATAACTTTATTAAATAACTGTTTCTCCCACCGCCAGTTGATAACCCTGGGTTAGACTATTGTATTTTAGCTTAGGTTAGGTTAGGCTATGGATTTGTAGCTTGGGTCAGGTTAGGCTAGGGTATCTTAGCTTGGGTTAGGTTAGGCTAGAGTAGCTTAGCTCGAGTCAGGTTCGGCTAAGGTAGCTTAGCTTGGGTCAGATTAGGCTAGGGTACCTTAGCTTCGGTAAGGTTAGGCTTGGGTAAGATAGGGTAGCTTAGCTTGTGTTAGGTTAAGATAGGGTACGTTAGCTTAGGTTAGGCTATGGTATTTTAGCTTGGGTCAGGTTAGGCCAGTTTAGATTAGCTTGGGTTAGGTTAGGCTTGGGTTAGTTGGTTTAGGTTACGTTGGGTTGAATTGGGCTAGGTTGGGTTCCATTTAACCTGTCCAGTTTGTTCACCTAGAAGTTTGTAGAAACCACTGAACCAAAAACAAGAAACTATAACTACAATTACATCCGAAACCAAGCGAAGCATAATCGCGTCGAGTTATGAGGAAACACATAAACACGTAAAGGTGAACCACGACTGGAAGTGGATCGTAAACCTTGTGCGAGGACGAGAGAAAAACGCTGAGCAATTATTTCTGCTACGACACAGGAAGCAAGACGTTATATAGCGAAGAGATTCTTGAGTTTCCGTAACAGGGAGTACGCTCCACAACAGCTGCATTCCGCGCGCTCAAGTAAGAAGTCGATTGCGGAAAAACGCTCATCGATTTAATGCCGTCATCTGATCGGCCTTGTTATGAAACATAGCCTCTTTCCACCGGTGAATGCATCCTGTAATTATGCACTCACCTAGGGCAAGTTTGACCTATGGACTTCATGTCTCTAAGTAGGTTTACTGGAGAGAGAATATTATTCGTTTATTGGAGACGAAATAAAATATTTCTATTTCATAGACTTTTGCATCAGAAATAATATACTTGATCTTCTTGTACATAATTATTTTTTTTATAAAAGTAAAACAATATAATACATTTCTTTCATACAATCTATTTAAAAAAAGAATAATTTTGAAACTATACATTACATTTAAGGTTCGTCACCAAGCACATTGTTAGCATCCTCAAGAGGTTGTACATATTCAGTGCCTCAACTGAAGTTATAGTTGTAAAATCAACAAATATTATAGTTGTTTATCACTATAAATGTACACGAACGTGAAAATGCTGATCAGAGAAGATCCTTAAAACCATTTGTAGTTAAAAATTATTCTTATTTGGAATTAGTTAAAATATTTTAAAAAAACCTCTATCAACGAGAAACGGTTACCTTTTTTATCATTAAAACTAATGTTGTGTATATTTAAATTTTCCATCTTATATTTACAAGCCTTATATATATATATATATATATATATATATATATATATATATATATGTATGTATATAAATAAATATATATATATATATATATATATATATATATATATATATATTTTAAAACAACACAGGTTATTCAAATACATGATTCTTGTATTTGAATAACCTGTGTTGTTTTAAATTATTAAACAAGAAAACGTATTTTATATTTATATATATATATATATAAACTTAGCAACACTGTTTTCTTGTATTCACTTATCACTTTCACTATATGTATCTAAACAAGAATCTTACTTGGTATTTATGCGAGTTAACTTTCAAAGACTGGTCGTATCTCCATCATCGAGCATCACTGACCGGAGGGTTATAGTATACTTGCCCGTTGAGTATACTAAAACCCCCCGGTCAGTGATGCCCGATGATGAAGATACGACCAATCTTTGAAAGTTAACTCGCATAAATACTAAGTAAGATTCTTGTTTAAGTACATATAGTGAAAGTGATATATATATATATATATATATATATATATATATATATATATATATTTATATATTTATATATATAGAGAGAGAGAGAGACAGAGAGCGGGGGAGGAGAGGGAAAGGGAGAGAAAGAGGGGGAAGGTAAGAGGAAGTGGGCCATTATCCCCATGTATAGAAACAGGGTTACATGTATTAACTTGGAAGTTTGAGAAAAGAAGAAACTGAGCATAACATACGAGTGAAGCATCCCGAGCTCCATTTCACCTACATTTCCTTACGTTTCCTAGACCTCGGAGTATGTGTTACTCCACTCCCGTGATTCCAGAGGTTTGCCGCTACTTTCCACTTGTACAATACTTCCCTATAACCTACAAGATATGTATGACCTTATCCTGACACTAGATCCCACACATATATATAATTACAGGTGCCATGCAGTACAGCTGCACTCTACCGGAGCTATAGGGAGATTACGATCTGTTGCCCAATGAGAGCCCTCGGAGAAGTGGGAGCTCTATCGGGCAACAAGTACTCATAACAAGGTTTGCATCTCTAGTGCTTGGTCGTTGCCACTGCAGTTAACGTTATCACTCTCCTAATTAAGTAAAATATTCCAACAATGCAGTCCGCAAACACTGAATCATCAAAATCTCTTCTCTTGCTTGGTTTTTCTTAGGATACGGTTTATTATATCTAACTGCAGAATAAGTATAAAAATATGACCTTGAACTCTATTACCTGAGAGGTGAAAAAACGTACAACTATTAGAAAAATTAAGAATAAAAAACATTTTATAAATATGTTTCAGAAATGGTTTAAGGAATTTCATCAATAAAAATTTCTAAAAACATTTAGTTCTCACCAATGATATTATATAAATAGCCTACTTTAATTTTGTGGCTTACTCAATAAGATGCTATAAATTTTAAAAAGTGTTTGTGACAATTAATTTCTAGACGAAAAAATGTCTTTTTAAGAGTAATTATATAAATTAAAAAACATCATTTGTCTCTCTTCCAAAAATATTTCTATCCTAATATTTGTAAAATTATAATTTTCTAATAATGTAAGATTTTCCGAAACTAGCAGCTGATATAGAATCAATTGCGTATATTCCAACAATACCCATTACGTAATAAAACACATGACATGATACAAAGTAAGAGCTTTAAACAAGGCCGTGTCATGGCCGTGCGCATCCCGCCCCGCGCAGACACACCTGTCATTACAGCTAATTGCGACGACATATAGTGACGCCTAAATTCGTCATTGTTGGGCCGGCCGCGATGAACGCTAATTCCGTATGATGATATCTTGCGTTGCGAATCGACGGGGCGTCTACGACGGCTCTGTGCCGCCGGAAAGGTCGATCCGTGAAGAATATTCGGAAGTCGTGGGAAGTAAACTGAAGAATATAAAATAAAGAACTCTCAGTCGTTTTTGCGAACAGTCCCTATTGGCTAGTAGAGTACAAGTGCACTAAGTATAGTACAAGAAGTAGAACGTAAATTGTTTAGAGTTTAGAACGATTACGACAATGTAAGAGAAAGTATAAGCTTGCAAACACTTTGCTGATATATAATGACGATATGACAAGTTTGTGAAACACAGCGGCTGACAAGCTGACTTTAGGAGATACACAGGTAGCGCGCGTGTGCGTGTATTGCGTGAAATTAAGTCTGCCATTTTCACGGATGAGTAAGTTTAAAGGACTTTACGTTATGCATCTGACTTTAAATTAAACTCTAATGAAAATCTCATGGAAATCGTCACTATGATACGCATGAACTCGTCTCAATAGATCCGTATAAGCGGGGGTCTCTGAAGAAGCAAAATTACGTGCGTTTAAATATACACTGACCTTCCTGATAATCCCAAATTTCTCTTCGAAGCAATAGCAGAAATATTCTTTTACTTCTACCAAAAAACAAAAATGCACTTGTCTCTTACATACAACACACACGGTATGGTCGTTTCTTTAAAAATATTTTTTGAAATATAGATATTGCAAACGAATTTTCTGAAATAGTGCGTTATGGAGTAGAAGAGGGCAATAAAGACGGGAAATGCATTTAAAAATTTCAAACTATAAAGAGAGGTACTCTTGTCGTCGTCCCCAATAGAGAGCAAATCTAGCCACTCGAGAAACGATTATGCCTTAATCACGGTGTCAAAAAACTACCGCATGACGCTATTTAAATCTGTATTCAATGTCCTTTAAATCGAACCTTCATAGAATAGACTACTGACTAACCACATAAAAAGGACCACCTAAGTTATCCTGAATTCACATGTAATTCAACATCCTTCTCACATGAAGAGTAGGCCGTTATGTGTTCCCGAATTGAAAACAAGTGGCGAACTGTGTTGAATAAGTCGATATGGAGTTTCGTCGAGTATCACATTAATATCGACTTTAAAACAAAGTAAGAACGATAAAATATATGAGTAAAACGTTTCATTGTATTTGTACTCATTTTCAACTCAAATGCAACTCTTAGAACGGTTATGTCCTGAGATATCTGTACCCAATTACGTCCGATTGGCTAAGACAAATCTCGGATGCGGATGTAGTCGGCGTAACAATCACAGGATGCCCTACTCGCGTCGTCTTCTTCTTCTCCTCCGAACGCATTAACAAACAATGCCTCCGGCCAAGGCATCCCATCCCATTATCTAACAGGCACAGCCTGGATCTATCCACTTGCACAAGTACCGTTTACTTCTAGGCAAATCGGTCTGATCATGCAACCCGCCCAAGGCCTGTTTCACAAACAGTCGACGTTAACGTGCGGAAAACCTACGGCCATACTTTCCGATTGCGAACGCAGTTTTGTAACTTGTTTTGACGAGTTGTCATGTCAACAAGTAAACAAACGTTTGAAAACTGATTATTTACAAATTACATGTTCCAATCGAAATATAGACCCTTGCTCATCTTTAATACGAATACAGCAAACAGCCACGTGTTAATACATCTATTTGTTTCTAGATAAATTTTAAACATACAGGCCTCTACAAATTTCTATTTTCTTGAGTCTTATAATAATAATTTGTAAGAGGTCAGGTCCGTTTATCTGATCGTATTTTCTCTCTATTGCCTCCAAGTTTCAGCGTACAAACATGGTCTTAGAAGAAATAAAACGAAAAGAGGCGAACAGGGAAAAAACACCGACTTTTTTTTACCCTTCCCTGTAATCTGACCCAGATCCTAGTTTCTTTTAGAACGAGTCAACCTCCGCTCTGTCACCTTGGAATACGGAGCTCTCTTCCCCCCGAGTTGAGAGAACAACAATTCAGGTAAACCAATACATCAACACAACCCCATGTCCTCTTACTCCTAATACTAAAGAATAATTGCGTCACTTCTCTCCGTCAGCCCTAACTGATTCTATATACCTTTCTTATAATGGTCCCACACCACAGTGTAAAGCAATGGTAGGCACCACTTTATAACCCCGAGAGAGAGTACTTACAGGTACTTCAGAATGTGGTGATGCCATTCTGTATACCTTTCTTATAATGGTCCCACACCACAGTGTAACGTAATGGTAGGCACCACTTTATAACCCCGAGAGAGAGTACTTACAGGTACTTCAGAATGTGGTGATGCCATTCTGTATACCTTTCTTATAATGGTCCCACACCACAGTGTAAAGCAATGGTAGGCACCACTTTATAACCCCGAGAGAGAGTACTTACAGGTACTTCAGAATGTGGTGATGCCATTCTGTATACCTTTCTTATAATGGTCCCACACCACAGTGTAACGTAATGGTAGGCACCACTTTATAACCCCGAGAGAGAGTACTTACAGGTACTTCAGAATGTCGTGATGCCATTCTATATACCTTTCTTATAATGGTCCCACACCACAGTGTAACGTAATGGTAGGCACCACTTTATAAAACCGAGAGAGAGTACTTACAGGTACTTCAGAATGTGGTGATGCCATTCTGTATACCTTTCTTATAATGGTCCCACACCACAGTGTAAAGCAATGGTAGGCACCACTTTATAACCCCGAGAGAGAGTACTTACAGGTACTTCAGAATGTGGTGATGCCATTCTGTATACCTTTCTTATAATGGTCCCACACCACAGTGTAACGTAATGGTAGGCACCACTTTATAACCCCGAGAGAGAGTACTTACAGGTACTTCAGAATGTCGTGATGCCATTCTATATACCTTTCTTATAATGGTCCCACACCACAGTGTAACGTAATGGTAGGCACCACTTTATAACCGCGAGAGAGAGTACTTACAGGTACTTCAGAATGTCGTGATGCCATTCTATATACCTTTCTTATAATGGTCCCACACCACAGTGTAACGTAATGGTAGGCACCACTTTATAACCCCGAGAGAGAGTACTTACAGGTACTTCAGAATGTCGTGATGCCATTCTATATACCTTTCTTATAATGGTCCCACACCACAGTGTAACGTAATGGTAGGCACCACTTTATAACCCCGAGAGAGAGTACGTACAGGTACTTCAGAATGTGGTGATGCCATTCTGTATACCTTTCTTATAATGCTCCCACACCACAGTGTAACGTAATGGTAGGCACCACTTTATAACCCCGAGAGAGAGTACTTACAGGTACTTCAGAATGTGGTGATGCCATTCTATATACCTTTCTTATAATGGTCCCACACCACAGTGTAACGTAATGGTAGGCACCACTTTATAACCCCGAGAGAGAGTACTTACAGGTACTTGAGAATGTGGTGATGACATTCTGTATACCTTTCTTATAATGGTCCCACACCACAGTGTAACGTAATGGTAGGCACCACTTTATAATCCCGAGAGAGAGTAATTACAGGTACTTCAGAATGTGGTGATGCCATTCTATATACCTTTCTTATAATGGTCCCACACCACAGTGTAACGTAATGGTAGGCACCACTTTATAACCCCGAGAGAGAGTACTTACAGGTACTTGAGAATGTGGTGATGCCATTCTGTATACCTTTCTTATAATGGTCCCACACCACAGTGTAACGTAATGGTAGGCACCACTTTATAACCCCGAGAGAGAGTACTTACAGGTACTTCAGAATGTGGTGATGCCATTCTGTATACCTTTCTTATAATGGTCCCACACCACAGTGTAACGTAATGGTAGGCACCACTTTATAACCCCGAGAGAGAGTACTTACAGGTACTTCAGAATGTCGTGATGCCATTCTATATACCTTTCTTATAATGGTCCCACACCACAGTGTAACGTAATGGTAGGCACCACTTTATAACCCCGAGAGAGAGTACTTACAGGTACTTCAGAATGTCGTGATGCCATTCTATATACCTTTCTTATAATGGTCCCACACCACAGTGTAAAGCAATGGTAGGCACCACTTTATAACCCCGAGAGAGAGTACTTACAGGTACTTCAGAATGTGGTGATGCCATTCTGTATACCTTTCTTATAATGGTCCCACACCACAGTGTAACGTAATGGTAGGCACCACTTTATAACCCCGAGAGAGAGTACTTACAGGTACTTCAGAATGTCGTGATGCCATTCTGTATACCTTTCTTATAATGGTCCCACACCACAGTGTAACGTAATGGTAGGCACCACTTTATAACCCCGAGAGAGAGTACTTACAGGTACTTCAGAATGTCGTGATGCCAATCTATATACCTTTCTTATAATGGTCCCACACCACAGTGTAAAGCAATGGTAGGCACCACTTTATAACCCCGAGAGAGAGTACTTACAGATACTTCAGAATGTGGTGATGCCATTCTGTATACCTTTCTTATAATGGTCCCACACCACAGTGTAACGTAATGGTAGGCACCACTTTATAACCCCGAGAGAGAGTACTTACAGGTACTTCAGAATGTCGTGATGCCATTCTGTATACCTTTCTTATAATGGTCCCACACCACAGTGTAACGTAATGGTAGGCACCACTTTTTAACCCCGAGAGAGAGTACTTACAGGTACTTCAGAATGTGGTGATGCCATTCTGTATACCTTTCTTATAATGGTCCCACACCACAGTGTAACGTAATGGTAGGCACCACTTTATAACCCCGAGAGAGAGTACTTACAGGTACTTCAGAATGTCGTGATGCCATTCTGTATACCTTTCTTATAATGGTCCCACACCACAGTGTAACGTAATGGTAGGCACCACTTTATAACCCCGAGAGAGAGTACTTACAGGTACTTCAGAATGTCGTGATGCCATTCTATATACCTTTCTTATAATGGTCCCACACCACAGTGTAAAGCAATGGTAGGCACCACTTTATAACCCCGAGAGAGAGTACTTACAGGTACTTCAGAATGTGGTGATGCCATTCTGTATACCTTTCTTATAATGGTCCCACACCACAGTGTAACGTAATGGTAGGCACCACTTTATAACCCCGAGAGAGAGTACTTACAGGTACTTCAGAATGTGGTGATGCCATTCTGTATACCTTTCTTATAATGGTCCCACACCACAGTGTAACGTAATGGTAGGCACCACTTTATAACCCCGAGAGAGAGTACTTACAGGTACTTCAGAATGTCGTGATGCCATTCTGTATACCTTTCTTATAATGGTCCCACACCACAGTGTAACGTAATGGTAGGCACCACTTTATAACCCCGAGAGAGAGTACTTACAGGTACTTCAGAATGTGGTGATGCCATTCTGTATACCTTTCTTATAATGCTCCCACACCACAGTGTAACGTAATGGTAGGCACCACTTTATAACCCCGAGAGAGAGTACTTACAGGTACTTCAGAATGTGGTGATGCCATTCTGTATACCTTTCTTATAATGCTCCCACACCACAGTGTAACGTAATGGTAGGCACCACTTTATAACCCCGAGAGAGAGTACTTACAGGTACTTCAGAATGTCGTGATGCCATTCTATATACCTTTCTTATAATGGTCCCACACCACAGTGTAAAGCAATGGTAGGCACCACTTTATAACCCCGAGAGAGAGTACTTACAGGTACTTCAGAATGTCGTGATGCCATTCTATATACCTTTCTTATAATGGTCCCACACCACAGTGTAAAGCAATGGTAGGCACCACTTTATAACCCCGAGAGAGAGTACTTACAGGTACTTCAGAATGTGGTGATGCCATTCTATATACCTTTCTTATAATGGTCCCACACCACAGTGTAAAGCAATGGTAGGCACCACTTTATAACCCCGAGAGAGAGTACTTACAGGTACTTCAGAATGTCGTGATGCCATTCTATATACCTTTCTTATAATGGTCCCACACCACAGTGTAAAGCAATGGTAGGCACCACTTTATAACCCCGAGAGAGAGTACTTACAGGTACTTCAGAATGTCGTGATGCCATTCTATATACCTTTCTTATAATGGTCCCACACCACAGTGTAAAGCAATGGTAGGCACCACTTTATAACCCCGAGATAGAGTACTTACAGGTACTTCAGAATGTCGTGATGCCATTCTATATACCTTTCTTATAATGGTCCCACACCACAGTGTAACGTAATGGTAGGCACCACTTTATAACCCCGAGAGAGAGTACGTACAGGTACTTCAGAATGTGGTGATGCCATTCTGTATACCTTTCTTATAATGCTCCCACACCACAGTGTAACGTAATGGTAGGCACCACTTTATAACCCCGAGAGAGAGTACTTACAGGTACTTCAGAATGTGGTGATGCCATTCTGTATACCTTTCTTATAATGCTCCCACACCACAGTGTAACGTAATGGTAGGCACCACTTTATAACCCCGAGAGAGAGTACTTACAGGTACTTCAGAATGTGGTGATGCCATTCTGTATACCTTTCTTATAATGGTCCCACACCACAGTGTAACGTAATGGTAGGCACCACTTTATAACCCCGAGAGAGAGTACTTACAGGTACTTGAGAATGTGGTGATGCCATTCTGTATACCTTTCTTATAATGGTCCCACACCACAGTGTAACGTAATGGTAGGCACCACTTTATAACCCCGAGAGAGAGTACTTACAGGTACTTGAGAATGTGGTGATGCCATTCTGTATACCTTTCTTATAATGGTCCCACACCACAGTGTAACGTAATGGTAGGCACCACTTTATAATCCCGAGAGAGAGTACTTACAGGTACTTCAGAATGTGATGCCATTCTATATACCTTTCTTATAATGGTCCCACACCACAGTGTAACGTAATGGTAGGCACCACTTTATAACCCCGAGAGAGAGTACTTACAGGTACTTGAGAATGTGGTGATGCCATTCTGTATACCTTTCTTATAATGGTCCCACACCACAGTGTAACGTAATGGTAGGCACCACTTTATAACCCCGAGAGAGAGTACTTACAGGTACTTCAGAATGTGGTGATGCCATTCTGTATACCTTTCTTATAATGGTCCCACACCACAGTGTAACGTAATGGTAGGCACCACTTTATAACCCCGAGAGAGAGTACTTACAGGTACTTCAGAATGTGGTGATGCCATTCTATATACCTTTCTTATAATGGTCCCACACCACAGTGTAACGTAATGGTAGGCACCACTTTATAACCCCGAGAGAGAGTACTTACAGGTACTTCAGAATGTGGTGATGCCATTCTATATACCTTTCTTATAATGGTCCCACACCACAGTGTAACGTAATGGTAGGCACCACTTTATAACCCCGAGAGAACGTAGCCCTACTTACAGGTACTTCAGAATGTGGTGATGCCATTCTATATCTCTACAAGTCCCTACCTTGTTCCTGCTTTGAAAGTTTGAAAGGGTTTTATCCTCTTTAACAGAGATTCTCTCTGGATACAAAACACAGACACTTCATTTAGGCTCTCTTCCCAAGTATTATTTCCCAAAATAACGGCCGTCGTCATTTAAGATTATGAATATTGACGGCTCATACGGACATTGTACACATATGTCTATTTACGGCTTTATTTTACTGTCACCCCTAAGGAAACTATCTTGAAGCAATAACATTTGAATTTCTTAATAAGACTTAGATATTAACATGAAATGTGTTGCAATACTGGCCAATTTAAAATAACATTATACCCGATAAAGGATTAACAATCCTTGCGAGGAGTTATCCCTCCTCACTGCACCCTTGTTCGAAGGAAATGGCGTTTTATTTTTAAAACTACCTAATAATGCAAACATTTTAGGCAAGACGTGTTGCTAAGTAACAACACTTAGCAGCATTATCAAGCGCGATTTTCCATTCCAATACATAAAACATGAATTAAACTGACGCTGGCGAACACTTTTTTTATCTTGCAAACTTCCTTGGAAGAGCATCGTCCAAACAAATTTCCGCCCCCCCCCGCACCTTGTCTGTTATGCAAGTGCTGGCATTTTGAAATACATGTCCTCTAGATGTTCGGTTTGGCTGTTTTATGCATCGTCACGATGTCTTAACATATCTTACGCAACACATTAATTGGGCATCATTCGAGAGAACCGTCGTCTAGACTGTCAAAACGACTTCCTTTATTACTTTTGATTAATTAAAATTCGCAATTTATGCCGTATTATTAATTCTACTACCATCAGTATCATTCGAAAGTAAATTTAAATATTTTTCAGGATTTTTTCTCCGAAAGTAATACTTTCACATCCGACTGTCTATTGTGGACAAGCTTAGAAAGGAAGGATTTTTTCAATCTTCTTTTGATCAAATCTATTCTCGAAACTAAATTTCTAGGATGAAAGCTTCTCACGTGACGCCAAAAATACGTCCAATGGTTTACTGTTCACACTAGAGTGTGCAGCTTCGAAACAGCCATGGAGTTTGTCCGGCTTCGTGCTTTAACCTCTTGTTCCTCACATCATTACAGCAAGACAACCCAACTTCCAGGTTATCATAATGGCCCCGTTTATACCTTTACCATGTTAAGAGAAGCAGGGTAACTGCCTTATATAGTGTATTTAGGAAAGATAATGTTGTACCACGCATTAACCGCAAATACTTAAAGGCAGAGCCAAACTAGAGGCAGAAAGAAGCACACGAAGATTCTTTGAGGCTACCGGAGATCAAACCCAGCGCTAGGATACCCAGCAACCGAATCCCAGGTAAAATCTCTTATTTTTAACCTGCTTTATTTCTCCGGACAGCTTGGTGCTTCGCTCTTCACACTAACCTAACCTAACACAATGGGTTTCCGAACATCTTTGTGCTTCGCCTTCACACTAATCTAACATAACCTAACTTAACACAATAGGGTTTCCGAACAGTATGATGCTTCGCTTTCACACTAACCTAACCTAATCCTATGAGTTTTCCGATCAGCTTGGTCCTTCGTCCTTCACAGTAACCTAACACAGTGGATTTTCCGAACAGCTTGGTACTTCACCTTCACACTAACCTAACACAATAGGTTTTCCGAACAGCATCGTACTTCATCTTCACACTAACCTAACACAATGGGTTTTCCGAACAGCTTGGTCCTTCGTCCTTCACAGTAACCTAACACAGTGGATTTTCCGAACAGCTTGGTACTTCACCTTCACACTAACCTAACACAATAGGTTTTCCGAACAGCATCGTACTTCATCTTCACACTAACCTAACACAATAGGTTTTCCGAACAGCATCGTACTTCATCTTCACACTAACCTAACACAATGGGTTTTCCGAACAGCATCGTACTTCATCTTCACACTAACCTAACACAATGGGTTTTCCGAACAGCTTGGTACTTCACCTTCACACTAACCTAACACAATAGGTTTTCCGAACAGCATCGTACTTCATCTTCACACTAACCTAACACAATGGGTTTTCCGAACAGCTTGGTACTTCACCTTCACACTAACCTAACACAATAGGTTTTCCGAACAGCTTGGTACTTCATCTTCACACTAACCTAACACAAAGGGTTTTCCGAACAGCTTGGTACTTCACCTTCAGACTAACCTAACACAATGGGTTTTCCGAACAGCTTGGTACTTCACCTTCACACTAACCTAACACAATAGGTTTTCCGAACAGCTTCTTACTTCACCTTCACACTAACCTAACCTAACACAATAGGTTTTCCAACAGCTTGGTACTTCACCTTCACACTAACCTAACACAATAGGTTTTCCGAACAGCTTTGTACTTAACCTTCACACTAACCTAACCTAACACAATGGGTTTTCCGAACAGCTTGGTACTTCACCTTCACACTAACCTAACCTAACACAATGGGTTTTCCGAACAGCTTAGTGCTTCACCTTCACACTAACCTAACCTAACACAATGGGTTTTCCGAACTGCTTAGTAATACGCCTTCACACTAACCTAACCTAACACAGTGGGTTTTCCGAACACCTTGGTGCTTCGCCCTCCAAACAAACCTAACCTAACATTATTACTAATTATTACCTAATTAGCTGCTCAATACATTACTTTCAAAACTCCGGTTTAGAGATACGTTTATACTGAAGTTACAAATTAAAGGGAAATGAAACATTATTCGCCAAACATTTAACGGGATGTCGAAAGACAAACTGGTTATGCAAATGGCAAAGCAAAAGCAAACAAAATCAAACATTTTTTTCAATTTTAACAACTGTTTCAAGGTCAACTTCAAACCTGTACAAATACTAAATAACTACATAGATCCCTCACACCAGTGTAGAATTACTACTGTCTGGTTTATTCCCAAACACGCTCGGCACGACCTATTTCTTTTCTAATAAGTAATTACTGTTTGTAAAACTATTTTAGTACCGAGAATTTGAAGCTTTCTTGATTAATTTGGAACACGATATGACGTATCGTGTGTGTCACATTTTAATCGCTTACTTATAAAACCACGTGTGCAGCCTTCCTGTCACGTCGATTACTTCCTGTCATCGAAGTCAGTCAAAGAAAAGGAGTTTTGGCAACCCCGTAATTTTTGCAGCGTCCATGCTCTTCAATACTGGCTGCAAGTAGGAAATTAGATTAATGCTCTTGGTATTTGGTTGGTAAAAGATAGGGACGATCCCTTTGAGGGGGTTGACACTGTTGAAAGAACGTTTAATGATAGTTCTGATGTCAATAAACGTAATTCCCCCACCATAAAAACAACATTTCTACTATCTCCCTCATTAAACGTCTTGCTTGGCAAACACCCCTCCTCAGATCCGATCCAATACCAAAGGGCTTTTTCATACATTCCCACAAGAAGTCAGTTTTGCGATGAAAGATGCTGGTTAACCTCGGGGGATACCCCCTATGTACATCTTGTTCAAATTGCAATCGTTAATAAACTACTTTTTTATTCATCCACTCAGGTTCAATACATTTCTTTAAACTTGTAGTGGATGACACTTGAAGAAAAAACTGTTTTTTCAAATATCAATTCACTAGTTTAATTTTTTGAAGTGATGTCTTTAGGTAGGATTTGATCTGCAATGACAACATGTTTGAAATCCAGCACTCAACGGATGAAAAAAATTAACTTACTCTACCAAAACACAAAATGATTTAAGATAATATTTTAATCTAAAAGTGCAAGGAATAGCGGAACAATTCAGCAGTGCAGTTGCTGTCACGTCGATATCCCAGTGAAGAGAGGCACAAGTCGAGGAACACTCAGTTATGGTACCAGAGTCACATAACCAGTTTAAACCAAACATCTGCAGTACGAACGCGTTGTTATATTAGGCGTTAAACAACGCATTCCACGCCTCCTAAATGCATTTAACAATTTGTTGCAACACGTTAAGTAAATATCGTTGTTTAGAAGCAAACAAAAACATCGACAAAAATAGATGGAGAGTTTCATGGCAGAATGTCGCAATATTTGTCTGTATTTCCGTTCCGTAACTGCCCAAGCTACTTTTGCGAAACAACTTGAGTAATACGCGTCTGAATAGACGAGCTTCAGAAATGTCTAGCGACTAGCGGGAATAAACTTGACATCTGAAACTACCTGTTTATATTCTAACTTTGATTGTTAAACAATTGCCAATAACAATAACAATAATTTTACAATATTTTTTTACTAAATTAAGTACAATGAAAAACTTACTTCCAATTACAAATCCCCTTCTAATTTTAATTCTTTTATAGTTTAACTGCCCAAGCTACTTTTGCGAAACAACTTGAGTAATACGCGTATGAATAGACGAGCTTCAGAAATGTCTAGCGACTAGCGGGAATAA
The DNA here is from genome assembly GCA_036971475.1 of Prosapia bicincta. Classification (NCBI taxonomy): domain Eukaryota; kingdom Metazoa; phylum Arthropoda; class Insecta; order Hemiptera; family Cercopidae; genus Prosapia; species Prosapia bicincta. The sequence goes on from JBAIZL010000002.1 coordinate 45,357,652, forward strand.
ACTTGACATCTGAAACTACCTGTTTATATTCTAACTTTGATTGTTAAACAATTGCCAATAACAATAACAATAATTTTACAATATTTTTTTACTAAATTAAGTACAATGAAAAACTTACTTCCAATTACAAATCCCCTTCTAATTTTAATTCTTTTATAGTTTAACTGCCCAAGCTACTTTTGCGAAACAACTTGAGTAATACGCGTATGAATAGACGAGCTTCAGAAATGTCTAGCGACTAGCGGGAATAAACTTGACATCTGAAACTACCTGTTTATATTCTAACTTTGATTGTTAAACAATTGCCAATAACAATAACAATAATTTTACAATATTTTTTTACTAAATTAAGTACAATGAAAAACTTACTTCCAATTACAAATCCCCTTCTAATTTTAATTCTTTTATAGTTTTACTAACTTATAGTAGAATTAAAATTAAAAAGGTATTTTACCAGTTAAATTCAGAGTTGACTCAATCGGCGTGTGGTGGTTTTTAGAACTCGGTAGCTTCATATTTTTCACCAAATATTACTACATCAGTTTTAATTTTCCGTGAGAAATGTTAGTGGTGGTAAAAAAACGTCAAAGTAAAGAAGTCGCTCCGGCCACTTTGACGACTTCCGAATTAAATTCTAATTTTATTTTTTAAACTCAAGACTATCAAACAATATTATATCGTCAAATAAAGGTAGGACAGGTTTATGGCCATAGTTGGGATTAAAGGACGCATACAGTCGTTGGTAAAGGAAATATGGGGAAATAATGGCATCGCGTGGACAGAGCCATATCTATTTTCGAAGACAAGTGTTTACCCTTTAGACCTTATTGTAGAAAGAAGGATGAGAAACGATAGATGGAATTATACAAGAGTAAAGATTCCCAGTACTAAGAACAGTGAGACATTATAGCATCGCGTGAGGATAGCTTACCTCAAGTACACTTAGATACATTCAACATTAAGAGAGGGCCCTACCCAATAACACCCTTGTTAAACAGAACGATAAGGGTGGTTAGAAGCAATTAGTTAGGATTGATGATTCCTAGTATTGGTAACAGGGGGAAATCATCGCATTATGTGACCAGGATTTGTTTACTCGAAGTATACAATATTAAAATTAATTTCAGGATGTCCATCCATTTACAAATCATGTAAAAACAATTTTCCGGTATTTCAGAGTAGTTTAAAGCAGGGACTCTGACCCCTTGGTAAGCGATAGGGGGGGGGGGATCATGTTGTGTTTAGGGTGTGGAGCTGAAGTAAACCTCCCCCTACCGAGGTTTGTCTGTCTCATCCCTTGTAAGGGTAGATGGACCACGGAAATAGTCACGGATCCGTGACACCTTGCCGTAGGTAGACATGGATCTGTCCCCAACATATTTTTGTGCTTAGACAAGGACATGCAATCCTTGTACTAAGAATATATTTCCTCATTAAACTCTCGCTCTTATAACACTATTTAATTCTTGATAAAAAATAAGGTTTACAAGAGTGTTGAACGCTTTAAACCAGATGTCTTGGTTTGACTTCGTTCTAGAGCTGGCAAAATGTTGCAAGAGTGACACCGCCAAGTCTTTCTCTTATTTATTACTAAATAACAGAATTGTATTTATTAGCAAAATAGTTCGAAAATATTTTCGACTTTTGGTTTCATTTCTACACTGCGGTAGATTTAAATCGGTAAATTGTTTCATAAAACACCCGAAACTAATCAGTATTGAATCTGATAATTTTGAATTTTTTAAACTAAGGTATATAAATAATTAAAACAGTAGATCGTTAAACTGTAATTTTCAAGAGAATAAAATACGATATACTTATTTTTTGTACATCCTACGGATTTACAAAAGCGATCCTACGGATTTAGAACGAAGATCCTACGGATGTACAATGGAGGTCTTACGAGTTTACAATTAAGAACCTACGGCTCTAAAACGAAGATCCTACGGATTTAGAATAAATATACTATAAATTTACAATAAAGATCCTATGGATGTACAATGAAAATCTTACGGATTTACATTGAAGATCCTTCGGATTTACAATGAAGAACTTAAGGATTTACAATGAAAATCCTACGGATGTACAATGAAGGTGTTTCGGGTTTACAACTAAGAACCTACGGCTTTAAAACGAAGATCCTGCGAATTTAAAACGATGATCCTTCGGATTTACAATGAAGATCCTACGGATGTACAATGGAGGTCTTTCGAGTTTACAATTAAGAACCTACGGCTTTAAAACGAAGATCCTACGGATTTAGAACAAATATAGCACTGATTTACAATAAAGATCCTACGGATTTACAATGAAAAACTTACGGATTCTCAATGAAAATCCAAAGGATATACAATGAAGGTTTTCGGGTTTACAATAAGGAACCTACGGCTTTAAAACGAAGATCCTAAGAATTTACAATGAAGATCCTTCGGATTTACAATGGAGAACTTACAGATTTACAATGAAGAACTTACGGATTTACAATGAAAATCCGACGGATGTACAATGAAGGTCTTTCGAGTTTACAGTAGGCTCTAAAACGAAGATCCTACGGATTTAGAACAAATATAATATAAATTTACAATAAAGATCCTATGGATGTACAATGAAAATTTACGGATTTACATTGAAGATCCTTCGGATTAACAATGAAGAACTTAAGGATTTACAATGAAAATCCGACGGATGTACAATGAAGGTCTTTCGAGTTTACAGTAGGCTCTAAAACGAAGATCCTACGGATTTAGAACAAATATAATATAAATTTACAATAAAGATCCTATGGATGTACAATGAAAATTTACGGATTTACATTGAAGATCCTTCGGATTAACAATGAAGAACTTAAGGATTTACAATGAAAATCCTACGGATGTACAATGAAGGTGTTTCGGGTTTACAACTAAGAACCTACGGCTTTAAAACAAAAATCCTGCGAATTTAAAACGACGATCCTTCGGATTTACAATGAAGATGTTTCGGGTGTACAATTTAGAACCTACGGCTTTAAAACAAAGATCCTGCGAATTTAAAACGATGATCCTTCGGATTTACAATGAAGATGTTTCGGGTGTACAATTAAGAACCTACGGCTTTAAAACGAAGATCCTGCGAATTTAAAACGATGATCCTTCGGATTTACAATGAAGATCCTTCGGATTTCAATCATTACGAAATTGTATCCTTTTTTCTAAAAATTTCTTACTGTGCGCAACATTTGGTATTGTGAATCACTCGTGGATGTAACTAACACCTGTGCACACAGATGCGCTGCGTCATCTTCCACAGCTGCGCCACTGTGCAACGTGACAGACGTATCCAACGAGTAGATCGAAGCAATATCGATGTATGTGCAACTGTTTTCTTAATAAAGCTCGTAATATAGGTAGAGTTACGTAAGTGAGAATAACGTGGTAACCTGTTTTAAGAATATTTTGGCAAACGATCTTCCTCAAATAAAATAATGCAATACAAAAGTCATTACTACTGGACCGGTAGGGAAAGGTTTAAAATTCACACAAAATGGAATTTAACTGTGATTAAAATAGGTTATATTGGTTTTTTTCAAAAGACTTAGTGATTTTTTGGCCTCGTGGATTTTCGCCAAGAAACAAACAAATTGAAACAAAAACAGAAAAATTCTCTGAATTTTTAACTCCATATGAGATATGTTGAAATTGTAACTAGATAGAATTCAGAGATTAAACACGTCGATGTATTTTGGCAAATGGATGACACGTAAAAACAAACACAATCTCAGTGATAATTGTCACCACATAATAATAAAATAGTATTAATAAAATATATATATATATATATATATATATATATATATATATAAATATATATATATATATATATATATATATATATATATATATAAACGTAAAAGGTTTTACAAAAAAAAACCTAACCTCAACACAACACTACAACCTGAACACAAAAATAATACTAATAAAAAATCTACCTAAAATATAAATACACTAATAACAAAATAGAAAAAATAACAAATATATACAACAAAGAATACTACACTCCAACATACAAACCAAACAACAAAATAATAAAATATCTTAATAACACAAATCACAAAACAAATACAGAAAAACATAACCTATCAGGAATTTAAAAAATTACATGTAACGAATGCAACGCATTTTACATCGGAAAAACAACCAGATCATTTAAAATAAAATTTGAAGAACATTACAGAGAATTCAAAAATAAAAATACAAAAACATCAAATGTTGCAGCACACCTAATATCACATAAACATGAAATAACAAATTACGAAAATAACCTAACCATACTTGAAATAAATAATAACCCAATAGAACTAAACTCACTAGAAAAATACCACATTTATAAAAACATATACAACAATTTAATGAACCTACAGACAACATATGCAGACGACGTAATAAAAACATTATACACGCAACTCAAGAAGAAATATGTATGGCGTCAACAAATACCAACATCACGGACCGAACATCCACACCAGAAAAATAGAGAGAAAATTAATTCAGTGATTCGCCAATAGTCAAGTGGCCGAAAGGTGCCTCATCACATAAGGTAAAATTATTGCACTTAGTGGTGGAAAAAATTATTTACAAGTAATAATAATAACTTCATATTAATATAATTAATAAATTTAAAATATTTCAAAAACAAGAATACTTTTAATGAATATATTTATTCATAGAATAAATATATTCATTAAAAGTATTCTTGTTTTTGAAATATTTTAAATTTATTAACTGGATTACAAGAAAACATATCACCATATTTAATATATATATATTTCTTATCTTAAACGAAAAACATAATGTTGAATGTTATCGCCTTTGAAGTACATGGAGAGGATTGTAAATGCTAGATAGCTTATCCACCCTCCAGATAGGTTATACAGTTTGTACTCGAGATCACTGTTCTGCCTCTCCTAATATTACAAAATATTTTCAGTTGTTGACGCATTTCGGAATGACTCCATTTTCCAAACCTATACCAACCAAAAATATTTTATGCCTGTTTCGTAACAAATGTCAAATTAATTTTAAACCCTGATATAAGGATATTTAAATACTGGAATTTCAAAAGGCTTTCCTATAAAACGAATGAATTGAGAGCTGTTATTGAATACGCGAGTACAATGTGCGTAAAGAGTTTCAGATACGTTACTTTTGGTAACGGCTGCGTGTTAGAGACATAAGACTTATAAAGAACGATGCCTAATTAGAAATTATTCACCAGAGAATCACTGCAAAGCTTCGGCTCCACTTGCAGCAGTCTATCGCGCCGTAGGTTTCGTGCGCTACACGCGACTGTTGGGTGGCTTCACAGGCAACAAAATACCGACCACAATCTGCAGTGTCTTCGCACGCTACCTAGCTTCACTACTGTCCATTGTGGGGGTAGACCGCCTGTGCTGTAGACTCGACACTACAATCTACATCAAATGGACCAACCTGTTGGCAGTAGAGCGTACTTCACTCTGCGGCGCGCAGTAAAAGGTTGTCGCTGCAGACTGTCGCTAGGAGCCAAATCAGTTTGTTCTCGGCCTTCCCATTCTTCAAACTTTCCAACCACACTTTATAGCGCGATACATAACACCAAATTTATGCCCTACTCTAACAGAGATTGGCTCTAAAGGCCCAACTGGATTGCTTATGCCCGCTCAAGTCAAAGGGCCTAGTCTAAGGATCCGGCCTTAGGCAAGGCCAACCGTGAATGAATAACTGTCCAGCTACTGGATTACTTGGACAGGTCTAAATAGATGGGGTAATGAATGAACGTAAAACCTGCACGCTTGTAAAATTGTACTGGCTCGAGTGGCTCTTTAGATGCGGACTAAGCCGTCTGCTTGGAGTATCATCTCGTTCCAGGCGGGGCAGTGACTCGACCAGGCTTTATACACTCGTACCAGGACTAATGAGACCAAGTCTCAAGCCTGATGCTAGTCCGCCGGTCGGGAATCAAAATTTTGAGGAGGAATTCGTGTACAAGACATACATTTGGAATCTTACAGCGAGTTTGAATATTTCTGTGATAAAATCTTGACCAACGTGTTTGTAAGCTTCAGAACCACTCCTTCACGTAACATCGTAAAGCTACATCCCTTTTACATACAAATGCATCCCTCTCTTTACTATTTCAGACGTTAAATATTACGTACTAATGCTGCCTCCAGAAATTTAAATCAATTAATATCCCCGAACTTGTTCAAACTAATGTAAACAATGTTGTACCACGTAAAATTGAAATTCAAATGGCAAACACCCATTAACACCCGCTCTTTGTACTAGTTACTAAGAGTTTAATCACGAAACAAACTAACCTTGTCTGCTTCGTAGCTGCTCCTAGATCGCCAATGGCTAGTGGCGAAGTGCGAGCTTTCTCTCGTTGAAATTTGAGCGGAAATGTTGATTACTGGTCAGTTGTTCGCTCATATAGTGGAACTTTCTCGTCTGATTTCCACGGCGACATTAATTGTGAAAATAACTTTTATAATGAGTCAAACCCATTACGCAGAATACGTCGCCTTAGCGAGACTCTGAGAAAATCCTTTTAAAAAACGAATGCAACAACCGCTGTGTGTGTGTGTGTGTGTGTGTGTGTGTGTGTGTGTGTGTGTGTGTGTGTGTGTGTGTGTGTGTGTGTAGCTACTTGAATTTTGTAAAGTCATCATTTTGAATTAGGTTGTAATCTTCTTCTAGAAAGCTGTATGATTTGTCTACGACGTTTAAGAAGTACATATACATTTTATAGTTATATTTTATAAAAATAAAGGAGTGTTGGGATTAAGGGAGTGAATATCTTGTGATAGGAATAAGGTAAAGATTATGTAACATTAAGCTGACGAAAAATAAAGCGCGTAGATGACTCACAGTGGGAGAGGAAGCCTGCTTGTTTTTTTTTGTCAGTTAAAATACTTCATAACCGCAATATCCTTTTGTTTTTTGGCAAAAAAATTCATATTAGCAACCCTTTACAGAAAAAGAAATGAACGTCCCTCTGCAGATAACCCCCAACAGATGGCAGTTATCTCTTCCCGACAAGGTCATACCGTCTAATACTTTCTATATTTGTGGATTTCTCCCTGCAAGTTCACGTCTAACTGTCTCCAACGCTCGTTACCAAGACCAGACTGCGCGAAGCGTGGGAAATCTACAGAAGCGTTGAACACGGTTACGACCATTATGGGCATTAGGTTTTTGTATAACACTCCTCTATCGTCGGCTTAACGGATATAAGCAAAGTAAGTAGGCTAAATAATAAATAACAGTAATAAAAGAAAAATAAACTGTTAATCTGATAATATAAACGTAGAAAATCCTGCGCCATTTTACAGTTCTTGACCAACAGTTTTATAATCATTGACCTAGATTATTAAAAAGCGATAAATACGCTCTTATTCCATAAACAATAACAAAAGGTTAACTTTATTCCACACCTCATTAATTTAATAAATATAAAGCGACAACAGTATTGATTAATAAGAGAATCTTTAAATCAATTGTAACTTAATATAACCTCAAATTAATTCCTTAATGTACTTTTAAACAGCTGCTTGTATAATACCAAAGAAAACGTGAATTCTTACTTTAGTTACTTGCAAGTCCTACAACAATAACACTTTCTTAATGACGATTGTACTAAACAGAAAACAGAGAAATAACGTGAAACTATATAACGAGACAGAAATAACATTACATGTACGATTTAATAAAAAAAAAACATAAAAATGCATGAATACAGGTTGAAAAACATAAAAATATCAAGTTCACGACACACGACTTTAAATTAAAAACTGAGGAAAATGCGTGCAGTGTTCAAAAAGTTCCTCCACAATTAAACGCAAATCTGACCATTTAAAACAAGCCCTCTATTTAACTGTTGCTGCGGATAGACTTTTTGAACGCATTATATTTCAAATTTAGGTCTGAACTTACTTGTAAACTGTTTACTTTGAAATGTACAAAGAATATTTTGTTGCATGTTATTAAAATACAGCATATGTTTTAGCTTCTTTAGGCATTTTCATATTCCTATGTGTATTAATTGCTGTAGCCCTATCAGGTGTGATGTGACAGAATGTATAGAAGAATCTTTGCTTAGAAATAATGATTCAAGTATGTTTACTGTTTAGAAGTGTTACATATTGCGACAAATGTGTTCTACTGGTATGTAGAGCAAGGGTAAACTAATCCAAGATAATTTGAATTTATTCCTAAAGCTCTAATTTAGGTCGTAATCATATGAAAGTATTTCAACATAATTTTGTATGTTGCGTCTACATTGTTTACTTCACTTATTTATAATTATAGGCGATAGTTATAAATGCTAACTTCTATTCATCGAATATTCATCAAAATAAATATATGCTGGTCGAAAACCTTTTAAAACAACATACTTCCCATCACAAATTGTAAACAACTTCCCGAAACCCTTTCTTGCTTTTATATGTAATAATTATCACGCCACTTATTATTTAACGAGTTTTTACATTATTTTGTCTAGTGACTTGTTTCAATTTCTAGACACTTCTTCAATTAAAAAAAGTTTTCTTATTTCTTAAGCGGCCGTTAAAAAAAATTCACCATCTAATTTTTTTTTACTACATCTGGTAGAACAAATAAAACATACACAAAACTCACAAATTAATCATTTATTAACTCATACGCGTTTCAATGACAACGTCATCATTATCAGTGAGTGTTACTATTACAAACTCTAATTTACAACTTTAGTAGTGTGTGCATGTTTTTATTTGTTTTAACATAAGCTCTCAAGCTAAGCTCAAAGAATAGTTGTACACATCAGTTAGGTTTCCCGCTGGTATAGCAACGTTGAATCGTTTCAAATTGATTATTTTGGCAATTTTAATTTTCAGACTTTACTTTACTTTTTAATTCTTTTTACTTAAACAAACACTGACTTATATGATATTTTAAGTGAAGAGAATAATAACAATAGAACATTCATCTAAGAAATGTCACTGCTCCGTTTAACATTTGATAAAGTTTCGGCACTCCAGATGCCATCTTCAGGTTTATTTTGTATAACATGAAGGAATTCCTTCGTTCAAGTAAATACTACGAAATAAAGGTAATTTGAACGGAGGTATTTTAGGCTTATATTATATTTACTATCATGAGTGAAATATAACAATACATTATTGTTTTCTGCACAGTGAGTTTGGATATAAGATCGTTAATACAAGCATAGGAATAAACGGATTAATACACCAATGACACTTCTTATGTATATAATCTATTATTATTATTGACAAAATTTGTTCCAGATGCATCACTAATTGATTAATAATTTAACCAGTTTATACATAGGTCAAACAATGTAATTTTACACATGCTACCAAGAATACATAAAAGCCTCACAAACAAAAACACCCAATCAAACTTTGCTCAACATCTCATATCCACAAACCATAGCTACACAAACATAACATCTAACAAAACAAAATCAACCAACACCCCAAAATCGAACAATATGAAATATACAAACATTTCAAACTACACCCTACACACATACTACACACCCAAGTACTTTATAACTCACATGCATTTTTCGACATTATAATTCCCAATACTCGTTATAATACACCAATATTTCTACCAAAACATCTAAGAGGTCAGTTACGGTCTGGGTTGACAATGGGACACGTCCGCCGAAACGGCCGTCCTCTACTAATTGCTATCCTACTAAAGACAACATACTAACACATGTATAAGTGTTTTAGTTAAAAACTAGTAGCTCAAGTGAAATTGGAATGAAGTGATATTAATTTATGTTTATACTTGTGTATAGATACGTTTTATTACATTTTGCGTACTTTGATATTAAAATGTACAATCTTATTCTTCTCTCCATCTTATTCTTGCTACATCCTGTCCTCAGAAGAGTTTTTAATTACGTCAGAAAACTTATCAGTTCATGCGATGATCTCACAACAAACCTGGAAATAACCTTTTAACAATAACTACTTGCTGTTTACACGGCAGCACCAAGTGAAGCGGAACTTATGATGGGACTGTAGTTTTCCAGAATCGCAGCTTAACAAACGACATGTTTGTGAGGGTTCGCGGAAACAACGAGCGATTGCAATCCTCATCAGCAACTGCTCTCCTAGAGTTTGCAAACTCCTTACTTACATCTCGTTAATAAAACTGGACGCTCCAGGAACCTTTCAAGGATCTCTACCTCAATAATTCTAACCTGGACCATGGATTGCCTCTCTAAGAGGCAAGAACAGCACATGTTGCAAACTCCTTACTTACATCTCGTTAATAAAACTGGACGCTCCAGGAACCTTTCAAGGATCTCTACCTCAATAATTCTAACCTGGACCATGGATTGCCTCTCTAAGAGGCAAGAACAGCACATGTTGCAAACTCCTTACTTACATCTCGTTAATAAAACTGGACGCTCCAGGAACCTTTCAAGGATCTCTACCTCAATAATTCTAACCTGGACCATGGATTGCCTCTCTAAGAGGCAAGAACAGCACATGTTGCAAACTCCTTACTTACATCTCGTTAATAAAACTGGACGCTCCAGGAACCTTTCAAGGATCTCTACCTCAATAATTCTAACCTGGACCATGGATTGCCTCTCTAAGAGGCAAGAACAGCACATGTTGCAAACTCCTTACTTACATCTCGTTAATAAAACTGGAAGCTTCCAGGAACCTTTCAAGGATCTCTACCTCAATAATTCTAACCTGGACCATGGATTGCCTCTCTAAGAGGCAAGAACAGCACATGTTGCAAACTCCTTACTTACATCTCGTTAATAAAACTGGAAGCTTCCAGGAACCTTTCAAGGATCTCTACCTCAATAATTCTAACCTGGACCATGGATTGCCTCTCTAAGAGGCAAGAACAGCACATGTTGCAAACTCCTTACTTACATCTCGTTAATAAAACTGGAAGCTTCCAGGAACCTTTCAAGGATCTCTACCTCAATAATTCTAACCTGGACCATGGATTGCCTCTCTAAGAGGCAAGAACAGCACATGTTGCAAACTCCTTACTTACATCTCGTTAATAAAACTGGAAGCTTCCAGGAACCTTTCAAGGATCTCTACCTCAATAATTCTAACCTGGACCATGGATTGCCTCTCTAAGAGGCAAGAACAGCACATGTTGCAAACTCCTTACTTACATCTCGTTAATAAAACTGGAAGCTTCCAGGAACCTTTCAAGGATCTCTACCTCAATAATTCTAACCTGGACCATGGATTGCCTCTCTAAGAGGCAAGAACAGCACATGTTGCAAACTCCTTACTTACATCTCGTTAATAAAACTGGAAGCTTCCAGGAACCTTTCAAGGATCTCTACCTCAATAATTCTAACCTGGACCATGGATTGCCTCTCTAAGAGGCAAGAACAGCACATGTTGCAAACTCCTTACTTACATCTCGTTAATAAAACTGGAAGCTTCCAGGAACCTTTCAAGGATCTCTACCTCAATAATTCTAACCTGGACCATGGATTGCCTCTCTAAGAGGCAAGAACAGCACATGTTCCTTCCTGGTGAAAAACACTTGTATGACATCATTAAAGAGAAACAAACTGTGTATATGAACCGTGCACAGTTTCTGTAGTGTTAAGACGTTCAGCCAATATGGTAACTATCGCCTAGGAAGGATAAAGAACTTTGCTGTAGCATAGTTAAGGCAGGAAAATAAAACCCTATAGAGAATATAAGGGGGCCATGACTTCATGTGTGCCTACCATAGACACTATCAGGCACATAAAGGAATTTTACCCATTACACAACTATGTAAATATATGGAAGGATAGATGGAATTAGGGAGTACATAGTAATCCAATGGTACTAGAAATACGGGAAAATTATTCCATCGCGTGTGCAGTGTCGCATACTTGGGTGGTCTGAGATTCTATGTGGGTCACAAAGATATAAACACAATGTTCACGTATATAGTGTACAGCAGAACAGATTTATAGTGTGGAGTGGAATAGATGTATGATGTATAGTTTACAGAGGAACAGAAGTATAGTGTACAGTGTAATAGATGTATAGTATATAGTGGAAAAGATATACAATGTATTTAGATATATAGTGTACAGTGGAATAGATGTATAATGTATAGTGTACACAGGAACAGACATATAATGTACAGAGGAATAGATAGATAGTGTACAGTGGAAAGAATGTATAGTGTACACAGGAACAGACGTATAATGTACAGTGGAATAGATATATAGTGTACAGTGGAATGGATGTATAGTGTACACAGGAACAGACATATAATGTACAGTGGAATAGATATATAGTGTACAGTGGAAAGAATGTATAGTGTACACAGGAACAGACGTATAATGTACAGTGGAATAGATATATAGTATACAGTGGAGTGGATGTATAGTGTATAGTGTACACATAAACAGATGTATAGTGTACAGTGGAATAGATGTATAATGTATAGTGTACACAGGAACAGATGTATAATGTACAGTGGAATAGATATATAATGTATAGTGTACACAGGAACAGACGTATAGTGTACAGTGGAATAGATATATAATGTATAGTGTACACAGGAACAGACGTATAGTGTACAGTGGAATAGATATATAATGTATAGTGTACACAGGAACAGATGTATAGTGTACAGTGGAATAGATATATAATGTATAGTGTACACAGAAACAGATGTATAGTGTACAGTGGAATAGATATATAATGTATAGTGTACACAGAAACAGATGTATAATGTACAGTGGAATAGATATATAATGTATAGTGTACACAGAAACAGATGTATAGTGTACAGTGGAATAGATATATAATGTATAGTGTACACAGGAACAGATGTATAATGTACAGTGGAATAGATATATAATGTATAGTGTACACAGAAACAGATGTATAGTGTACAGTGGAATAGATATATAATGTATAGTGTACACAGAAACAGATGTATAATGTACAGTGGAATAGATATATAATGTATAGTGTACACAGAAACAGATGTATAGTGTACAGTGGAATAGATATATAATGTATAGTGTACACAGGAACAGATGTATAATGTACAGTGGAATAGATATATAATGTATAGTGTACACAGAAACAGATGTATAATGTACAGTGGAATAGATATATAATGTATAGTGTACACAGAAACAGATGTATAGTGTACAGTGGAATAGATATATAATGTATAGTGTACACAGGAACAGATGTATAATGTACAGTGGAATAGATATATAATGTATAGTGTACACAGAAACAGATGTATAGTGTACAGTGGAATAGATATATAATGTATAGTGTACACAGAAACAGATGTATAATGTACAGTGGAATAGATATATAATGTATAGTGTACACAGGAACAGATGTATAATGTACAGTGGAATAGATATATAATGTATAGTGTACACAGAAACAGATGTATAGTGTACAGTGGAATAGATATATAATGTATAGTGTACACAGAAACAGATGTATAGTGTACAGTGGAATAGATATATAATGTATAGTGTACACAGAAACAGATGTATAGTGTACAGTGGAATAGATATATAATGTATAGTGTACACAGGAACAGATGTATAATGTACAGCGGAATAGATATATAATGTATAGTGTACACAGAAACAGATGTATAGTGTACAGTGGAATAGATATATAATGTATAGTGTACACAGAAACAGATGTATAGTGTACAGTGGAATAGATATATAATGTATAGTGTACACAGAAACAGATGTATAATGTACAGTGGAATAGATATATAATGTATAGTGTACACAGAAACAGATGTATAGTGTACAGTGGAATAGATATATAATGTATAGTGTACACAGGAACAGATGTATAATGTACAGTGGAATAGATATATAATGTATAGTGTACACAGAAACAGATGTATAATGTACAGTGGAATAGATATATAATGTATAGTGTACACAGAAACAGATGTATAGTGTACAGTGGAATAGATATATAATGTATAGTGTACACAGGAACAGATGTTTAATGTACAGTGGAATAGATATATAATGTATAGTGTACACAGAAACAGATGTATAGTGTACAGTGGAATAGATATATAATGTATAGTGTACACAGAAACAGATGTATAATGTACAGTGGAATAGATATATAATGTATAGTGTACACAGAAACAGATGTATAGTGTACAGTGGAATAGATATATAATGTATAGTGTACACAGGAACAGATGTATAATGTACAGTGGAATAGATATATAATGTATAGTGTACACAGAAACAGATGTATAGTGTACAGTGGAATAGATATATAATGTATAGTGTACACAGGAACAGATGTATAATGTACAGTGGAATAGATATATAATGTATAGTGTACACAGAAACAGATGTATAATGTACAGTGGAATAGATATATAGTATACAGTGGAATGGATGTATAGTGTATAGTGTACACATGAACAGATGTATAGTGTACAGTGGAATAGATAAATAATGTATAGTGTACACAGGAACAGACGTATAGTGTACAGTGGAATAGATATATAGTGTACAGTGGAATGGATGTATAGTGTACACAGGAACAGACGTATAATGTACAGTGGAATAGATATATAGTGTACAGTGGAATGAATGTATAGTGTATAGTGACACTATGTATAATGTATAGTGTACACAGGAACAGACGTATAATGTACAGTGGAATAGATATATAGTGTACAGTGGAAAGAATGTATAGTGTACACAGGAACAGACGTATAATGTACAGTGGAATATATATATAGTATACAGTGGAGTGGATGTATAGTGTATAGTGTACACATGAACAGATGTATAGTGTACAGTGGAATAGATATATAATGTATAGTGTACACAGAAACAGATGTATAATGTACAGTGGAATAGATATATAGTATACAGTGGAATGGATGTATAGTGTATAGTGTATAGTGTACACATTAACAGATGTATAGTGTACAGTGGAATAGATAAATAATGTATAGTGTACACAGGAACAGACGTATAGTGTACAGTGGAATAGATATATAGTGTACAGTGGAATGGATGTATAGTGTACACAGGAACAGACGTATAATGTACAGTGGAATAGATATATAGTGTACAGTGGAATGGATGTATAGTGTACACAGGAACAGACGTATAATGTACAGTGGAATAGATATATAGTGTACAGTGGAATGGATGTATAGTGTACACAGGAACAGACGTATAATGTACAGTGGAATAGATATATAGTGTACAGTGGAATGGATGTATAGTGTACACAGGAACAGACGTATAATGTACAGTGGAATAGATATATAGTGTACAGTGGAATGGATGTATAGTGTACACAGGAACAGACGTATAATGTACAGTGGAATAGATGTATAATGTATAGTTTACAGAAGAACAGATGTATAGTGTACTGTGGAATAGATATGCAGTGTATAGTGTACAGTGGAATTGATATATAGTGTCTAGTGTACACAGGAACAAACTTATAGTGTACAGTGGAACAGATGTATAATGTATAGAGTACAGAGGAACAGATGTAGGCCTATAGTGTACAGTGGAATAGATGTAAAGTGTATAGTTTACAGAGGAACACATGCATAGTGTACAGTGGAATAGATGTATAGTGTACAGTGGAATAGATGTATTGTGGAACAGACGTATAATGTATAGTATGTAATGGAACGGATGTATTATGTATTGTGTATATGTGCAATGAACAGATGTCTAGTATATAGTGTACAGTGGAAAGGATCAACCTGAAAATACCGTGGCCAATTTTGCTACGTAAAGTGTTTTTTGCTAAATAATACAATTTTGTTTTAATTTGTTCTTTGAATTTTCCTAAAATGCACTTAGCTTTCTTTCTTAGTGAGAAAATGTCCACCTTATGCTTCCTCAAGCAATCCTAGATCTACCCCTGAAAAGGGAGAAATAATGAGAAAGAAAGGAGAAAAAAGTTATTGACAGTGGATTTTGTTAGTGTCAGAATACACTTACTATCTGCTATATATTATTACCATTCTCTTTGGGCCCATAGTTTTACAAACCATCCAGTCAGAGTCTCTGTGTTGGCAAATACATTACTAAGCCAGTTTGTTCAGTCAGGCCTAATATTTGAAACTGGTTTTTTGTTATATTAAAAATATTTCATCACTGGCAGCACTGGTTTTCCAGTATAAGATTCTATAACACTTACATAATTCTAAAAAAAAAATGTAGAAAGTTGATACTGGACATTATATTTACAGATTAATATCCAGACTTTTCGGGGTAAACAAGAGTGTAAGAGCCGCTACAACGCTTAAGACGGTTCGAGCTGTTTTCTATGTAAATGATATTACGATGCACCGTTCGGTTCTCTAATTTAAGCGTTGGATTTCTCCGCGCCCAGATTGACTCTTTTCAAACTTTCTAACAAAACAAATATACGCATTCTATTACTTTTCTGTTTTCAAACAATACTTTCTCCGATGTATTATTTGATTTCAAGAAATATTATAACCCACTGAAGCTTTCATAGACGTTAAAGGCCTTGTAAGTAGTCGGCAATGGTTACTAATTGAGACAGATCTGCTCTGTGAAACAATATCATACTTTTAATATCCATCACTAGGCCAATTATGCCCCTTCCTTAGCCCAATATATATATTCCCCCTTCCTTCTTGATCTCTCTTCCTACACGTGATATTCCCCTCTATCTCACAACAGGTTGGTTTATATATTAATTTCTCCTTTAACGTATCATCACCGCTCTTTTAAAATAATACTTTAAATATAAAGGACTTAAATATAATATTCATGTCAAACTTGATCATACAGGCCGTTACATGAACAACCTTATTTCTTATGAGAATACTGATATTAACTTTATTGTTTGAACATGACTATCTGCGAGCCCACCTATATAAAATAGGATTAGCAGCCTCAGATATTTGCCCTCTGTGCAACTGTCAAAAGATGGACGCTCCACATCTTCGGAATTGCACAGCATTGCTAGATGTGGAAGACCGAAGCCAGCATTGTCTGTACTGGGAGGCTAGGAGGAAAATGGCAGAAATGCCAAGATCTGGCATTGCATAAGGTAAAGTAAGTAAGAACTTTATTGTTTGTAGTTTTAAAACGATCCGCCAGGACGAGTATTGTCGCCTGCAAAGGTAAGAAAGTATTGGGTAGGATTAAGGATTGTTTATATGTAGGATTAGGGGTGGTAGCACGTGTTCAGTGTTGCCTGCCTGAACTACACAAGCTTTCTATCAAGGTTACAAAATGATATAATGTTGTGTAGAAGATAAGCATCCTATAGTTCAAGATTGCCTGAGAGAGCAATGCTCACAGCCACTAGCGTGAGAATGTCCGGCGAGGAATAAGAGCGACAGGGAGATTGGTTATCAAACCGTGGCGAGGTGTGGGTTTTCCAGAAAAACTAGAAAATATATTACAGAATCTTGCGGATGGATTATTAATTCTCAACGCATTCAAACTTCCTGTTTTACTCTCAACTTTAGATTCGCGCACTACATGCTTCTCAGTTAGAAATAAAATAATATCTCTTCGTAACAACGTATTTATGCACCCCTGCAACGTCATTCTGGTCTGGTTTCCCCCTCTCAGTCCTCTAATAGCTTTTCTTCCAATCGGGTAGTTACCGCTTCAGGTAAGCCCTCTAAAGCCCGTTTCAGTGCATCCTCTCTTCTAACATTTAGATCTCTAAATCTCAAAGTGATATGTTGGGATCCCTCTAATCCAACATATCACTTTGACCTTCCTTTTCTCTTTCCAACCACACGTTTCTTAACACAACTATGCTGTCTCTTTCCGTGCATCCTCACTTGGATAAACCACTCTACTTAGACGTTCCACCCTTCTACAATCTAAATTAATTACTCAACACCTGTCTCCAATAAGTTTCATGTATCCTACCTTCTACATCTAACATTCCACTATGACCTTCCTATCCTCTTTCTAAACCCATAATAATCACTCAACACTACGCTGATGTCCCTTCCAGTGCATCCTTACTTCCGCAAACCACTCTAATTAGATTTCCCAATCCTCTACAATCCATATTAATTACTCAACATATATTTCCAGCAAATTTCCCTGTATCCTCAAGACTACGTCTCACATCCCACTTAGACCTTTCCACCCTTCCCCAATCCACATTAATTTCTCAACACACTTCTGTAGTCTGCTTTTTAGTGCACCCTCACTTCCGCATCTACCATTCCACTTTGACCCTTTCATCCTTCTTTACTCCTATCAGTTTCCCTCCACTTATTCCCATCAACTTCCGAGTAAATAATAAATTACACAACAAAGGGGAATGCACCGTAACGAGAACACAGATGCCCGTATAATAATCCTTTTTATCAAACTGGAATTGAGTTCATTAGGAAAGAAAACGAGTGATAGAAAGTAAACAAGCTTCGGAGACTGGGGACATGTCCGTAGGCCTACTTAGTAACAAGAAACCGATGTCATTCCAAAGTGCATTTCAGCCTACTTAGAATTAGTCTTGGTTACATTACATCTATTAAATTCAGGTTTATCTAAAAACCTACAAAAACGAAAACTTTCGAATTGAATCCAGGCCACGTATTTAATTCTCCAAATTTTACTATTATTTGGAGAATTGGTAACATCGCAACATACCATTATCTTTAAATAATAAAGACTATAATGAATGGTACACGTTATTGAAAGCTAATTAATGTTATTTGTAAATAATGGTAGCTAGTAAGTATACTATCTAATTAATTTTATTGTATTTAATCTGTATAGGTTATTGTAAGAGTAAAACCTGGGGAATTCTATTTTTTTTAAAGTAAAAGTTAACACAAAATAATAGGCTATGTGGGTAGTTTCATTAAATTTACACTTAGCATAGAACTTTGTGTGTGTAACATAAGCTTAGTATTTGTAGAACACTTTTATTAACTGTAGTATACTATATGTATTGTACACTATGTTTTGCAGTATACGAGTGCACTTAGTATGTGTATTTGACACTTAACATAGACCTTAATGTGTATTATACACTATGTAAAGCATACACCTAGTATGTGTAATATACACCTAGCATAGAACTTAGTATGTGTAGAACACTTTTATTAACTGTAGTATACTATATGTAATGTACACTATGTTTTGCAGTATACGAGTGCACTTAGTATGTGTATTTTACACTTAACATAGACCTTAATGTGTATTATACACTATGTAAAGCATACACCTAGTATGTGTAATATACACCTAGCATAGAACTTAGTATGTATAGTGTACGATTAATATGTGTAAAAGTATAGTACTGCGTGCGTGAAATCGACCAGAGGGAGTGAGGATTACAGCCTTCTGAGCGAACAGGAGGTTCACATCTTGCTGTGTGGGTGAGCCTTGTTCCCAATTGCCAGAGGGAGTGAGAATTACAGCCTTCTGAGCGAATAGGAGGTTCACATCTTGCTGTGTGGGTGAGCCTTGTTGCCAATTACCAGAGGGAGTGAGAATTACAGCCTTCTGAGCGAATAGGAGGTTCACATCTTGCTGTGTCGGTGAGCCTTGTTGCCAATTCGACGTTCTTCGCTCAGAGATATCGTAACTGTGGTGGAGTGATTTACTAGTGCTGTAGCTTGCTTCGTTCTGCAATTTCAATAGCTGGCAGTGGTGGGCTGCCTGTCAATGCATTCGATCTAACAATATTGCATCCTTACTCTGCCACAGACCCATTCCTATCCTACTTTAAATCAAAGTATATTATACAGTAGACCCGGTATGAGTACTACACGCCAAGTATGTGTAGTATATACTAAGTAGTATTATGTTCAAAACTAATTTGTGAGCGTTTAAGAAAAACCATTATAAATTAATTACTATTTATAAAATAGGTTTATGAATTTGGATTCCTAATCCGTATTAACCCGTTTCAGTATCCGGATAATCGAGATGTGAGCAATATTGGCAATAAACGTTCTGTAAAATATAAAACTAACAGCAGCACATTATTATCTTATATTTGTGTATTTTTAAAGCAGGTAGGATACAAACTAACTCTTATTATCTGTAACATTATCGTAACAATATCGTGTTTTGTTTTTAATAACAAAACTGAAGTTGTTCAATAATTTCAATAAATATACACGAACATTGGGTACATAATTATACACATACAGGTTTTTAAATTGGTTGTCACCTGTTGCTAAATCAGTTGGAGTGTTGCCAAATAATGACCAAAACACGTTGGGCCATGTGTCACCGTCAGATGGCGTTGACAACGCTACGCTGTCATTATCCAGTACTTTGCCAAATTACAGTTTTGCAACGACCTGCCGTAATTCTCCTGCCTTGTACATTTCTTCACGACACTTACACCTTCATCATATCACTTTGGATACAACTAACCTATGTTTTGTCACAACAAATTTGGAACAGAGTGAGTTTAAACCTACCCCCTGCCCAATGTCCTTAAGTTCAATAGTTTCGGACAAGAGTATATAGCCTACATTTTAATATTTATAATGACCATATAATAAAAATTGCCCCTTTATACAAAACCTATGCAACACAATAATTTATTCTTAGTTTTATGGCTGTTTTCAATGCGAAAACATCTATTGCTTGTTAGGGATTTAAGAGGGGTTGTAATTATCATAATATAATTGTAATATAAAATGTAGGCATTCTAGCATTGAGCTGAAAAATATTACTCGCATTATCTCAACTCTTAAATTAATCAACTATTAAATTACAGAGACGTCTCTACTCTCTGCTATTCACAGTAGGCATATGGGAAGGATAAGGTTAATTACACGAAGAAATAAGATAGAACCATACTGTTTCTATACGAATAGGGGATATCACCAAAGGTTTACTTAAATTACAGAGACGTCTCTACTCTCTGCTCTTCGAGATAGGGACCTTTACGTTAGTGCCATGAAAACTATGGACATCATGCGATGGGACGAGTTTCTAAGACGATAGGAGACAGGACGTACTATCTGATACAATTACAAAGAGGTTTCTACATTCCACTATTCGTGGGAGGATTTTGTGAGGGATAAGGTTAATTAATTGTACTACGAGTACGATTAAGGTGTATCTGTGTACGCACGCGACTTCGCACACATACACACACCCACGTATAAACACGGACAAGTGTATAAGTACATAAGAAAATATATCACCTACGACTATCATTATGCTTAAATATATATATATATATATATATATATATATATATATATATATATAAAACAACATATAAGCTAAATAATTATTAATGCAACTTACATTTAAGAGCGTAGGTTTTACGGCATCTAAAGGTGTTTTTACTTATAAAAATTATCCAAAAAGGTTACTAAGAATAAAACCTTTTTAATAATCCCTTCACACTTTTATAAACATTAACTGCGTAAGAAGACATCAAACAAAATAAAGAACTTTGTGTGTCGTTTTGCCGTGACATTAAACTATTCGATCATTGCAGTCTATCAATATTTACTGCAATCGAAACAATAAACACAAGTCGAGGAGCCAAGTTTAAACCGAACCAGGATTTGTTAAACTAAAGCTACATCACATACCGAAACGGCAGATGACAGCATGCTGTGACGTCACCACTTACCTGCAAACAAAAAACGCATTAGCAAAGACTTTTAAGACACGTAACAAAAACAAGAATACAACATAAAACACTTTAAGCATGAAAAACAGAAATAATTATTTTAAACTCACCATTCTAATAAAAAATGTTGACTTTTAACAGCTTTTTAAATGGTTTTTTGAATCTTTTGAAAGATTTAGTAATAATAAGGATAAAGAACACACTCTTAACTACAGAGAACACAAATATTTCAAGGTTACAATCTATTTTTTCAAAACCGAATGAACCCCGAATAAAAAAGAATAAAAATTACCCTTATTATTTTAAATAAATAAAACCTCTAAAACATTAAAATTTTATTGAAATCCTATTGCACGTTTGGATTGCAAAGCAATCACATTTAGAGGAAATTATTAAACGAATAACGACTGCTGTAGTTATTACAAAACTACCCTTGTAGTTATTACAAAACTACCCTTTTAGTTATTAGCAAACTACCCTTGTATTTATTACAAAACTACCCTTGTAGTTATTACAAAACTACCCTTGTAGTTATTACCAAACTACTCTTGTAGTTAATTCCAAATTACCCTTGTAGTTATTAAAAAACTACTCTTGTATTTATTATAAAGCAACTATTGTATTTATTTAAAAGCTACTATTGTATTTATTACAAAACTCGTCTTGTAGTTGTTACAAAACTACTCTTGTTGTTATTACCGAATTACCCTTGTAGTTATTAAAAACTACTCTTCTATTTATTATAAAGCAACAATTGTATTTATTATAAAGCAACTATTATATTTATTATAAAGCAACTATTGTATTTATTTAAAAGCTACTATTGTATTTATTACACAACTACTCTTGTTGTTATTACAAAACTACTCTTGTAGTTATTGCAAAACTGCTCTTGTAGCTATTACAAAACTACCCTTGTAGTTATTAAAACTAAACTATTGTATTTATTTAAAAGCTACTGTTGTATTTATTACAAAACTCGTCTTGTAGTTGTTACAAAACTACTCTTGTTGTTATTACCGAATTACCCTTGTAGTTATTAAAAAACTACTCTTCTATTTATTAGAAAGCAACAATTGTATTTATTATAAAGCAACTATTACATTTATTATAAAGCAACTATTGTATTTATTTAAAAGCTACTATTGTATTTATTACACAACTACTCTTGTTGTTATTACAAAACTACTCTTGTAGTTATTACAAAACTGCTCTTGTAGTTATTACAAAACTACCCTTGTAGTTATTAAAACTAAACTATTGTATTTATTATAAAGCTACTATTGTGTTTATTACAAAACTACTCTTGTAGTTATTACAAAATTGCTCTTGTAGTTATTACAAAACTACCCTTGTAGTTATTAAAACTAAACTATTGTATTTATTATAAAGCTACTATTGTATTTATTACAAAACTACTCTTGTAGTTATTACAAAACTGCTCTTGTAGTTTACAAAACTACCCTTGTAGTTATTAAAACTAAACTATTGTATTTATTATAAAGCTACTATTGTATTTATTACAAAACTACTCTTGTAGTTATTACAAAACTGCTCTTGTAGTTATTACAAAACTACCCTTGTAGTTATTAAAACTAAACTATTGTATTTATTATAAAGCTACTATTGTATTTATTACAAAACTACTCTTGTAGTTATTACAAAACTGCTCTTGTAGTTATTACAAAACTACCCTTGTAGTTATTAAAACTAAACTATTGTATTTATTATAAAGCTACTATTGTATTTATTACAAAACTACTCTTGTAGTTATTACAAAACTGCTCTTGTAGTTATTACAAAACTACCCTTGTAGTTATTAAAACTAAACTATTGTATTTATTATAAAGCTACTATTGTATTTATTACAAAACTACTCTTGTAGTTATTACAAAACTGCTCTTGTAGTTATTACAAAACTACCCTTGTAGTTATTAAAACTAAACTATTGTATTTATTATAAAGCTACTATTGTATTTATTACAAAACTACTCTTATAGTTATTACAAAACTACTCTTGTAGTTATTGCAAAACTGCTCTTGTAGCTATTACAAAACTACCCGTGTAGTTATTAAAAATCAACTATCGTATTTATTATAAAGCAACTATTGTATTTATTATAAAGCTACTATTGTATTTATTACAAAACTACTCTTGTAGTTATTGCAAAACTGCTCTTGTAGCTATTACAAAACTACCCTTGTAGTTATTAAAAATCAACTATCGTATTTATTATAAACCAACTATTGTATTTATTATAAAGCTACTATTGTATTTATTACAAAACCCCCCTCGTAGTTATGTCAAAACTACTCTTATTATTATTAAAAAACTACTCTTGTAGTTAAGACTAAGCTAGTCTTGTATTTATTACAAAACTACTCTTGTAGCTATTACAAAACTACCCGTGTAGTTATTAAAAATCAACTATCGTATTTATTATAAAGCAACTATTGTATTTATTATAAAGCTACTATTGTATTTATTACAAAACCCCCCTCGTAGTTATGTCAAAACTACTCTTATTATTATTAAAAAACTACTCTTGTAGTTATTGCAAAACTGCTCTTGTAGCTATTACAAAACTACCCGTGTATTTATTAAAAATCAACTATCGTATTTATTATAAAGCAACTATTGTATTTATTATAAAGCTACTATTGTATTTATTACAAAACCCCCCTCGTAGTTATGTCAAAACTACTCTTATTATTATTAAAAAACTACTCTTGTAGTTAAGACTAAGCTAGTCTTGTATTTATTACAAAACTACTCTTGTAGTTATTGCAAAACTGCTCTTGTAGCTATTACAAAACTACCCTTGTAGTTATTAAAAATCAACTATCGTATTTATTATAAAGCAACTATTGTATTTATTATAAAGCTACTATTGTATTTATTACAAAACCCCCCTCGTAGTTATTACAAAACTACTCTTATTATTATTAAAAAACTACTCTTGTAGTTAAGACTAAGCTAGTCTTGTATTTATTACAAAACTACTCTTGTAGCAAAACTACGTCCCCTAGTTCCAGTACCAAGAAATAATTTGTCCTTCCTGAGCCTGTCTAATTGCATTTACCTTTCTTTATCCTTTTTTTACAAGGGTTGTATGTAGATATCTCATTAAGACCCCCTAGAGAGTAGATCTACGACAGGTACACGGTCCTCACATGTGATGAAATCATTATGTCTTCTTTCACTAAATTCTATAAAACTACGTTAATCTTTCATAGGATCACAATACTTATCTATTCCTTGATGACGACGGGTCATACTGACAAATGACTTAAAATTACAGAAACCCTCTTCTGACGTCTACTTCTTATCCACTGTTAACACTGGAGTGCCTACGTAGTCTACAATTGTAGTCCAGGGGTGTTGGGTTTTTACGTTTCAGTGGGTTGACAACATTGCACGACCTTGAGGTTTCCTTTACCTTTTTCCCCACCACTAGAATACACTCACTGGAGTGGTATCAGTCAACGTGAGCGTATTGATTATTTACGAATTTTTATATTAGCGTGGCCTGCTATTGTAATCCACGCGAGTGCTCTCGTGACGACTAATGTTCTTATGTTTTTGGTTGTATACTCTTATATAAATTTCACTATCATTGTAATGTTTTTTCTCATTTGTTTATATGTTTTTTATGATTTTTATAATATAAAATTAAAGATTTATATCTCATAACAGACATTTTTAATTTTATTTTAAAACTACCAGAAAGTGTTCATATTTTGGAGTAAAAATCTTAGTATTACTTCATTATAAAATTAAATGTTTTTTTCCTATGTTTTTTTAACATGTTTTATACTTCTTCAAGAACCATTAACCATAATATAAAATTATTACCTGGTCAATATCCGTAGAAAAAAACACAAGATGGATTACAATAGTAGTCCAAGCGAGTACTCATGTTCCAAAAATTCCACGCGAGCACTTCAGTGTTAAAGGCTTTATAATTTTGTAGGAACGTGATGTACTTGAAGAATTAGGGCAGTGCACATGTATCTCTATAGGACAGTGGTTCCCAAACTGGGGAGGGCGCTCCCTTTGGGAGCGTGAAGGCAAGCCAAGGATGTGCGCAACTATTAAAAAAATTTTAATGAAATGTATGCATTTATAAAAAAAATATAAGTAAAGGTTGTGCAAATTTTGTAAACTTGAAATTAAACCAACATAACAGCTTGAAAGGAATGAAACTTTGTACAAG